>BMAV01025182.1:396374-428173 GCA_019973955.1 Trichonephila inaurata madagascariensis | reverse complement strand
ATATATATATATATATATATATATATATATATATATATGCTTGAATCAGGTTATTTTGTACTGTATGCTCTGTTTGAAGTTTTCTAGTTAATAATTTTTGCCTTTTAATATTAATGTAAAATATAAATGTAAAGTGTTTAGTTTATAAAATATTTAAATTATACTGTTTAAAACGTTTTTTCTTTGATTTCCCACCAATACCTGAAAATGACTTTTTTTATCAAAATAATTCTTAATGTGAAATGAATATGCTTTTGGATTATGAAATATGCATTATTGGAAATATTGTTTCGTTTAAGTACGCCATTCTCTCCATTTTCATTTTCTCGTTCCAATATTCTCTCAAACTTTGAAATAATCTAATTGCCTCGAGGATTTAAAAAGTAGAATTAATATATATTAATTTTGCTCAAAATGTTGGAAAGTGTAATTATAGCACGTAGCAAGTATATTGTGTAGTCTTATTTTCTTGATTATTTATTGATATTTTATTCTCATTTATTTAAAAAGATTTAAAAGCATTGCTTGTGTACCGTTTTTCTAGATAAATAGTAATATTGTGAAATAACTAAGGAATTATATGAATTAATTTATATTATGAAATAACTAATTCAAATATTGAGAAGCAGTATACTAGCAAAATTTTTTATCACTTGGCTGCGTTTCTTGAAAGCCGAGAGCATGTGAAAGATGAAGCTTGTCCCATCCCAATCCTTTTCCATATTTCCTTCGATTATCCTATGCCTGTACTAGATTCACCTTTTTTCTTTTCTCCCGTTATGGTACTCCTCCTTGATCAGAGTGATGGTCTACTCTGTTCGAGGTGATAGTTTGTTTACCACAGCTATTCATGCTGGAAATAGGATGTGACGATAGGATTACTGATGCGGATGTTGTTTTGGCTTTGACTGGGATGATAAATATGAAATAGTTTTCTTTCATGTATAGGAAAAGCTAGTTGCGTCTATTCCCTTATACGTCAGACAAAAACTCCATGTATTTTCCCTTTGAGATTCTATCCAGAATGCGCATTTATTTTTAATTTAGAGCTTTTATTAATAGGCTTGAATTTGATTTTTCAGAAAATTATATATATCTTATAATTCACTTAAATTTTCTGTTGAGGGGTTTTAATCCATATTGGTGTTGAGCTCTCAAAGAATTCTGATAATTAACTTATTTTTTCTACCCATCGGGAAATAAAATCACCTTTATCTTCCACAAATTGAAACGTTAGCATTTTTAAAACAGGACGATGCAATCTTGCATCACCCGCGTATTCGGACCAGTCAGAAAAGCATTTACAGAAATCACGTGATTTTAATAGCTTCTGGTTGACCAGAATTATAAAAGGTTGTGAGAGATCTCGGAGCGAACAATGAATGCTTTTGTGATTGTCTTATATGTCCGCTTGTGGTTGTCCGTGTATATTTGTTTTGCTGTGTTCTCGGTGTCTCTTTTTCAATTCCTACTATTAGCTCACAATCTCTATATATTTATTTATTTATCTTGGTGGAATTTTCAATCGTTAATAAAATAAATTTTAAAGTGCTCAATTGAGCTGAAATTTTATATACACTATTGTTTTGGGTAAAAATACGGTAATTTATTTTTACGGTCAATTAATTTTAATTATAGAATAACAGATAGAGCCACGTTGGTTTCATTTTTAGCGACTTGGGTCAAAACTTGAAAAGGTTTTTTTTCTCACGTTTTAAAGCATTTAGTTGAACTGAAATTTTATATGCACGATTCTTTTGGATGACAATACGATACTTTAATGATAATTAATAAAAATGAATTACCACTTAAAGTTGTGATTTTATCTTATGTATATACGTATTTATATTAATTGTAACTATTTAATAAAAAGTAGCTGAAATAAAATTTCTCTTTGTTGATCGAAGTAGGAATCGACTTAAAATCTTTTTATACTACTTGTTTTATGTTAGTGTAAAATAAATATGGATGTTTAAAGTATGAGAGAGAAAGAGTCTCCTTATCCTTTCCACGATTACAAACACCTCTAAAAAATGATTACCTCAATAGCTAAATATATTAAATCAGGCCAGTAATGAAACATACTACCGTTATTTACTCGAATCTAAGCCGCACTATTTTTCCGGTGTTAATGCTACTGAAAATCGAGTGCTGCTTAGAATCGAAGGCTAAACATTTGTTGGATAGAGGAAAATTGAGTTTCTACCCCTTTCAAAGGGAAAAATGTAACCGTCTCTTCTGGCCACTTGCATCGATGACTTACTCCATTCCGCAGTATATCTCCAGTATTCAGTTTGTCTCAAACATTATTGTTTGCGCATATTAAGAAATTATTTTTGCTTACGCTTTCTTTTTTTTAATCATCTAAACATCAACATATCGATAGTAGCATCAAGACTAGTTCACTATGACGCAAGTTTGAAAAGGGAAACTCATTTCATATGCAGGAGGAAAAAAAAAAAAAAAAAAAACGGAAACAGAACAATTGACACTGAAACAAGTATCCGTCGATGGCGTAAACAAAATATAATTTTTGCTTATAAATGTTAACAGTCTTTAATAATTCTTTTACACTATTTTTTCTTCTTTTAAACATTCTATTAAAATAAATGTTGCATTTCAAATGTATTGGAGGGCACAGAAGACGACACAATGTGGGAAAATGTTTACGCCGGCACCTATTCGGAAGTTATCAGTGACATTGGGAGGGAAAAATCATTTTCGAAACATGATACTGATGGTTAATTATAGGTTCATGCGTGTATTTGAAAGATTTTAATACTGGTTAAATAAATTTTTAACTTATTATTTCTCATTAACATTTTAAAAAGATTTCTTAAGTATCGGATATTGATGAATATTGATACATTTTTAAAATTTTTTTTCTGGAAATCGTGTAACGAATTAGGGGTGCGGCTCAGAATCGATGACAACTTTTTTTCTCAGAAACGTGTAGAGAATTTGGTGTATGGCTTAGATTCGAGTAAATATGGTATATGTCTATATATGTATTTAAATTTCATCATTACATTTATATTAGATCTTGTGTTTACAGTACTATATTTTTTTGCGTATCATTCTTAAAGAATTTTTGCAATTTTTTTGCGAGTTAAATGAATAATTTTAAAATTAATTCTTCGATTTATTTTATTAATTTCAACCACACAAATTACCTTCTTAGTTTTCGAATTAAAAATGCACTCTGGAAAATTAAGCAAGCAAAAGAAAAGCGGCAGAGATACCTCTAGCAATTCGTTTCGCAATTAGTCATTCTATTTCCTAAAATGAGCATCCCAATTCCCTGTTTGCGGTATCCGTCATTGCGTGTTAATTCGCAATTAGCTCCCTACTTTCTAACAATGAAGCAATTAGTTTTCCCAGCCTTTCAGTTGGAAATGTTTTCAATTGTCTTAAGTGTCGCTATTGCCGAGTGTGAGTTGTATATACCTAATTTCTGTGTTATTATTTAAAAGTTGAGTCTGGTTGTTGTGTTTTGTTATAATCTACTTATACTTTTGGATCCTTACGTAATTTACGTCACCAATATTGCAAAGTGAGATTACGATTAATTAATAGACGCATTTGCGAATGTGTAATTACAAATGTGTTGCTTTAATTTTTAGTTTTATTTTAAACAGATCGAAATTTTAATTACTTTTCGCCTCCTTTCTGAATAATAATTTATTCGAAGAGATTTGTTTAAAGTTTTGAATTGTGTTTGCACACAATCTTGCATTGATAAAATGTTTTGCTATGTTCACAATCGAATACTTTTTCTGTAATTGGTATTATTGTAGAGTTTTTAAAAGTAACCAAATTTCGCGTAAATTAAGCTTTTTTTAAAATTTCTCACATTTTGTAATTTAATTTTCCCCAACTTCTATATTTTAATGAATTCGGAAACACTTCTAAAAGTCTTACAATTTTCAGTAGAATGATTATATTCTTTGGGTGTAAAATTAAATTCAATTTCTCTCAAATCTCTGAGCAGACTTAATAATACAAATTATGACGCTAAATGTGTGTGTGTGAGAATAGTGTTGGATTGGATCTAAAATGCCTGTTTTATATTTATTTGATGGTAAATGTTTTACATTATGTATATAATACACTAATGTCCAAAATTATCTTTACATACCCAGAAACCATGATATTCCGTGAAATACCAAATCAATGTAATCCATTTTGCACAGAATCTGTGAAGGACAAGCCTAATTAGCTTTACCCAATCAGAAGTGATCAAACGGTTTCCGATATGAAAATCAATCAACCGACGGTGGATCCGAAGTGCGTTGCGCTAAGTGAATATCTGAGTGAATTTCTGCAATATAGCGATTAATTTCAGTATGGAAGGATATAAAACAGTTTGTTATGGCTCATGTGGAAGAATCTGTGAAGTGGCGTATTATCAGCAGTTTAGATGCAGGTCGTACAATCATGAAAGCAGCGAAATGTGTGAATATTTTGCAGTCTCTACGCTACGAAAACAAAATTTTAAGAATTATGAAACTGTTGTAAGGGGATTTGGACAAAAAACCTTGCAAATGTGTAACATCTGCTTCTCAAGATCAATATATATGGCAATAACTGGCCGCAGTAACAGGAAGCCTACTGATCGACAGTTGAATTCAGAGCTTGCAACCACCGCTGGAAATTCCTTTTTTTGCCAGAGAGCGAAGAGTGTGTTTCAGTTTTCACAACAAAAAAACTATCACTTTTATGGGTGCGAAGAACATCATAACTGGAGTGAATATCAATGGACCCATATTCTTGTAGTGTGTGAGGAATTGAGGTTTGGTTTCGCAAAATCTTCCCTCCAACAGTGTGTGACCGTTTCGGTGGTTTAGATATGATTACATGGGGGTGGAATAATAATTGACGATCTTGTATTCCAACATGCTTCCAATGCAAAATTTTCGATCGTTCAGAGGTGTGGTGTTCTGAGTAGATTCATGTGATCGTTATTAATTAAATGAGAGGCTCTCGTGAAGTTGAAAGCAAAGAGGTTTCTTTTGGCAGACAACTAACGTCTATTTACAATATAATTTTTAAACTGCAAACTATTTTCTACAAAAACCGTTACATAACTCATTCCGCTCGCTCGCCTCATTACACTTCTGTTCAATTTCTTTCAACAGTTCTCAGTTCCCTTGTGTGGCCGCGTTAGCCTAGTGGTCAAGGTATCGGATCGTGGCTGACTTGTCACGAGTTCGAGCCCAGTACCACTAAAGATCCGCCGTGTAGGGAAGTGTTGCATGTTAAATCTGTCGAGAGCTCAAACGTCCTCCCGTTGGTGTGGTGTGGTAGTTAGGAGAGGATGGTGCCAGCTCAGGTTTCGTCCTCGCCATTTGACCATGGTTCAAAATTACGAGGTTTGTCGCCAAAAGCCCTCTTGTAGCTGAACAGTGCGACGTTCATATTCACTCACTCACCGACTCAGTCCCCTTGTGAAGCGAGCTGTTGTAAACATAGCGGGCTCTAGAGGAGGCAACAATAGGTATTGAGATATCTTGGAACCTTATGTAAAATTTTTTAGAAGGGCATATGGTTCTAATTTTTTTATTTGTTGATTATGTTCGACGATATTGAATTCCTCTTTGAAAAATTCATTGAAAAAGAAGCATTTGAGACAATGCCATGACCAACAAAATCTGATTTGATCCCTATGGAAAAGAAAAGCGGTTGGAAAAACACATCCTCATTCTAGGGATATAAATGCCCTAAAGACACTACTTCTGGAGCAGTGGAACTTAATCCCCCAAACACTGATTAACGACAATTTTGTGTGTGTGTTTTTTAATCATTTTGTGATGTGTCCGTTTATGTCGGGGGAATCACATACCTTATTAAACTTATCTCTATTTTTTTTTTTTTAGAATTATTTTTCTGAACCTTCTTTGTCTTATGTTATTGCGATTTTTGTTTCATTCTGCAGTTGTAAATGATGTGTAGACTTCATGGTTTTTTTTTCATTTTGTATTCATGTGTTATGTTATACATCATTCTACAAAATGCATTGTTATTATTCATATTTTGGGCGAAATCCGTAATTTTATCCTGGGAAAGATAATTTTTCGCATATATACTTATTAATAAAAATTTCTTTCTTTTTTTTTATACATAAAAAATTAATTATAGTCTAATACATAACTTAAAGAATTTTTGAAATTTACAGCTATAATGCAATAAATGTATGCACGTTAGGCCGTTTGGAATTAAAGAATAGATTTTTTCGCGATGCTTCAACTCTCCATATGTGACCACGGTACCCTAGTGGTTATCGTCACGAACTCGTGGCCGATGTGTCATGAGTTTGAATCCTAGTGACATTGAAGATCCGTCGTGTAGAGAAGTTGATGCTCGTTGAATCAGTCGTGATGCTCTAAGTCTTCTCATTGGCGTGGTATGAAGTACGGAGAAGGGGTGCAAACTCTGATGTTGTCCTCGCCACTTGAGCATGGTTCAAAATTACGAGGTACGTCACCAATAGGACCTCGTGTTTCTTTATAGTGCGACATTTCAACAAATTAACCGTTAGAACTCACTCGGTCTGATAGTTACATTATTGAAGAAGGAATTGTCGTGCGTTTTGGTCACATTTAATGGATACCATGACCGTGGCTAGATCAAATAATTTAACTGCGAGTGCTTGTTGACTTTGAACTGATACCTACCAAATTTCTTTTTTGGTGTCTAAAATTAGTATTCTGAAATTAAATTAAAAGTAATGTACGATGATATAAGAATAAAAATGTTTAATGTACTCGTATACGAGCAGTAAAAATTTAGATTTATTTATAAAACCATATTGAATGCCTTAGAAAACAATAGTTCCTTGGAAAACAATTCCTTTATCTTTGAACCATGCTAATCTTGTATAAAATAGGCAATACAAAAAAATATGTAAAAATTCTCTTTAGAAAAAGGATAAATATTCACGTAAAAAGTGTATTATTTTGCTTCTTAACGTTATGAAGCAAATGACCAGAGCGGCTGCTTCTAGAGTTATTAAATATTTCATTAAGATACTCAAATAAAAGAAGCTGATATATGCCGTCCATTTCCTTAAAAATTCAGTTAAATTTATTAAAATATGCCGTACACACATTAATTGAATTCTTAGTTTACCGTTTCTTACGAGAAAAAGTTTTTGGAACTTATTGGGAAAAAGCAAAATAAAGGAGGAATAAGACTTATATATTTTTTGGATCAATACAAAGTTAATTATTTTGCATATCAACAATGAACTTAATGGAGAAAAATATCCTCCAGAGAAAGGTAATAATTTCAATCTAAGGTACAATGTTTTTCTGTGTTTATTATTAACTTCGTTAATTTGAACCGGAGAAAGGATGAATTCTTTTTTCTTTTCATATGGTCTCATTTTACCCAAATTGAAATTGAAAAAACATAACTGTTTTGTATTATCTTCAGTTCTCTTATATATGTCGCAGGTAAATGATGAAATCAGAAATTTCATCAAATCGCTAAGGGAGAGGATCAATTGACGGGAGTTGTTAAAATAATGTCGCTTGAAGGTCATTTCCCTGATAAAGTAAGGGATTTGAACAAATCCCCGATCTGTTTCAGTGAAATGGTGAAATAATATTGTCAAGAGTTTAAAAAATGTTTTTTTAGCACAAATGTTGTGCATTATTAAACGTAGAAATAAGTTATACAACAATAGTCAATGAAATATAAATTATTTATTCGAAACTAATTAACAGATAATTAGAAAACTACGCTGGTATTTTTTGATGTGCAATATCTTTTTCCTCTCGGTTGCTTACGCACTAAAATATCAATCCCTATGTTAATCCTATGGTGCTATTTTTTTAAAGATATGGGGTTGATATTTAGGGGATCGATAGTACTACCTTTTTAGTTAGGAAGTACAAGAACTGGACCCCCCCCCAGGTGTCTCCCCCCTCCCTGGACAGCATTTTGCCAATGCAAATCCTAACTAGTTCATTTCATCATTTCAGTGAAACAGTTAAGAGATTTGATAGAATCACTAACTTTCACCAGGGAAATGACCTTGAAGAGACGTTATTTTAACATGTCCTGTCAATTGATCCATCTCTTAGGGATTTGATCAAATTCCTAATTTTGTCATTTCCCTGCGACATATACACTGTTAAAAAAAATTAGGAGAGCAAGCAAAAAAGTGAAGAAACTGTTGCACAATAGCCATGCATTGGCATAAAATGGAGAGAACAGGTGTAATATACAAAACTCAATACTTAAAAAAAAAAAAGCAAAGCAAAAAACAAATGTGCGGGGGACTTTAATTATTTAAAATGGTATAAAGAACATGAAAAGATGCTTCAGGTCAAAAATTTGGTTGTATGTAAATGATAAAAAGCTGATTTTTTTAGAATTGATATTGGATGTTTACTATGTTGTGTGGTCCCTCTGTACTGTTAAGACTGCTTATTACTTGTTTAACTTGGATGCAATGAGGTTATCGGTGAGATTTTGGGGAATACTGTTCCACTCTTCAAGCCGTACAATCTCCACGTCCCGGATATTAAGCGAATGCGGCGTCCGAATAAGTCCTTTGCATGCTGGCAACTCCATACGCTGTATTTTTTAAACTTCAAGAAAGTTCTCCACTAGACGAGCTGTATGGTTTTTGGCATTATTCTGCATTAAAAGAAAGGAATCGCCAATGGCTGCAGCGTTAGGTACGACATGGGGGGTTTTAGGATCTCGTTTGCATAACTTAGAACCGTAATATTGCCATTCCACATGTTATGCAGGTCAGTACATCAACCTATGCTGATACCAGCCCATACCATCAAACCACCTCGTCTTTTATGTGATTTTTCCTGAACGAATATTGGGTTATTGCAAGTGCTCCTTTCTCGACATACCAAAACACGTCTAGCGTCATGCTCTAAACTGAATCCGCTAACAGCACTTGACTCCAATTACTTTGTATCCAATCTCGATGTTCAGCAGCCCACTTTTTTCGGGCCGCACAGTGTCTCGCTGTCAACAAATACACATCATTAGCCTACATGCATACAGATAACTCGCATGTAGCCCATTTCGGATTGTTTGTCTTGAGACCCTTCGTCCTGTTGCCAAAAGAAACTGCGTTATATTCGCTGTTCTCTCTCGATGAGCTGTTTACAGGATATTTCGGTCATTATTTGCAGTGGTAACGCGCGTGGAAAAATTTGTCCTGGCAGACTTCGAACATGCCCTGCTTCTTAGAATCGATTCCATTGTCTCACAATGGCACTTATTGTCACTCCAACAGCACCCACTACAGTTCTTTGTGTTTTCCCGTATTCCAGTTTCCCGATAATACACCAACCCATGGATTCCGGTAGATCACGTTGTAGTGACATTTTTCATTCCTCTTTTCTCAAAAGAACAGCCGAAAGGTTGAATTTCACCACTGAGACAACGAAATCCTAATTTCGGCACTTATTCCCTTTTTCTGCTTTTTGATTCCATGTACGTTGATTTTCATCTGAGGCTTTTTCTGTTTTCTGCTAAATTTTAAATTATGTATGTTTTGATTTACATTAGTTATCAGAAGAAATATTTGCGTAATTTCGTTAAATCCATGTTCTCTCCTAATTTTTTTGAGCAGTGTTGTATAGTTATAGTTCCCTACGGATCACAGTCTTGCATTGCGAAACAAAGATATAGATTCTATAGTATAGACAGATTCTATACTATTAGTACTTCATGTAGGTGAAAAATTTTTTGTGGCAAATTATTGAATTTATGTTCGTTTATTGAGTTTATCGTTTTGAGATCTTGACCATTTATACAATAGTCATTCTTTTTAGTTGAATAGACTATTGTAAGATTACACGTGCAATAGTTATGATTAAGTCTTTTTTTACACATAGTTTATTTGTTACAATTTTGCTTCCATTATTGGATATAAATTTTCTGCTGAATATGAAGGTTGAGATCCCATAAAACAAGCAGATTGTAGTTTCTGACAAAATTTTCTCCAAAACTATACGTATAATAAGCCTCATTTCTCCACCCAAAAGAGGGTAGAGTAATAAAATCTCTTAAAATATCTCCTGCTTTGTAAAGTGGGATGAATTAAAGAAACTTCTTGTTCTATTCAAAACTCACGTGATAGATAACACTCACGACTCGTCTACTCCTGTAAAGTCTAATAATGGGCTGCACCCTTTCCTGTCGAAATTTACTGCAAACAAGTAAAGTCTTTTTCCGTGTCGATCAAAATTATTTGCCATTTGAAAAAAAATTCAATTTTTCCTAATCCAAACTAATTTAAAAAAAAAAAAAAACGTTTATTGAAATTGTTAATTCAGAGTTTGTGCTAATCAGGACTTTTTTTTTATCTTCATTTTAATCGAGAGAAAGAGAAATTCGTTAAATAGGGTTCGGTAAATCGGAGTCCGACTGTGTATATCTTTACTAATATTATAAACGTGAAAGTTTGTGTGGATGTTTGGTAGTCTTTCACGCAAAAACAACTGAATGGATTTTAATGATTCTTTACAATAATATAGCTTATGTATCGGAATAACACATAGGCTATAATTTATAAAGATATTGTGAAGTGTCCAAAATATAATGATAATTGTCAAGTAAGTAGGAAAAAATTCTGCCTCCTGCAAAAAAGCCCTGACAGCATATATCTGTTATGTGTGAAGCAAAACTTTGCATTTTGTTTTGTCTGCGCCAGGAACTGCGAAAACTTGAACAGGCTGATTACAATTTTAACATAAAATAAATACAACAAAAAGTAATATTAACGTATTACACTTCCAAATATAAATTATTTACACTATTTTAAGCGTTCATTTCACAAAATTTGTAACAATGTGTTACTTTTGCGGAGCAGAGATCAGCTTAGGAAGGTGTTTCCAAAAATCGACCCTCAAGAGTAGTAGTTATAGATAAAAAAAATCCTTTTTATCAGCTGTAAGATCTACAGACTTAAAATTTAACAAACAGGGTTTTTTTTTTTCTTCAGCTGAGATATGCAAAAGCTTTTTTTATTTGTTTGTTTAATTTGCAATGCACGTAAATTAACTCATTAAAAACTTCTTTATCCTTCAATCTGTATTGTTTAATTGAACTGTATCGTGAAATTTGTCTTATCTCTGTTAGTATTATAACCTATTTAGAGTTTTCTGTAGAGTAAGCAAGTGGAAATGTCAAAATATTGAAAATTATCTATGTTTTAACGAAAAATATCCTCTTCTTTCTAAGATATATAAAATAAAATTTATTTCCCTGAGTGTATTGACATTAACAGTAAAAAAAAGGAGAGTGGTAAATGGAGTTTCAAATTTTAAAAGGGAAGTACAAATATTTTCTTTGAAGCTAATGCAAAATAATTAATGTGATGGCAAAACTTATCTTTGTGTGTTTGCATTTCTTGCAATTTTAATGGAATCATGAATCGATACACATGCATTGAATTAGCTGTCTTCAACCTAATGATGATTTTGTTCGGTGTTGCTTGAGAATTAATTGAGTTTGACATTACGATAAACATTGTATTTCTGTGTCTTAAAAATTTTCATGCTTGCCATGCTAGAGACGAAGTTTAATTTTATATTTATAGTAGTTATGGATTTGTAAATAGATAAGTTATGTTTTTAAACTATGTTGGATAAGCTTAAGTTGATTTATATTATTTATAATGGATAAAAACTAGAAAAAAAATTAAATAAATCGGTATAAATTATATGAAAGATTTCCTGCCCTAGGTATTAACCCTTAAGAGGCCAATTTTTTTTCTAGTAATGTTGTATTAAAATATTTTTGGGACTTAGATTGATTTATAAAAAAGAAATTCAATTTTATACCTTATTACCTAAAATCAATTTGATTTTTATTTTCGGTGGGAAGTGTGTTTCCCATCTCAAACTGGGAACTATTCAAAGGTAAGGGATGTCATGTTTTGCATTTTCTTTTTATATAGCACTACATGATATTTATGAAATATAATTTGTAAATGCTGAAATCTGTAAAAGGATGTATTTTGTATTCAGAAATTTAAGTATTTATACACATATTATTCTCCGTGAAATTTCAAAAGGCAGGGATAAAAAAATGTAGTGGAGCATTGCAAGCTGTACAAATGTACCTTGATCTCTTCTCATGTGTTTTAGTAGAGCTCACTGTGTCGGCAACGTCTATATGATTTTTATCAAGTTGGAACAGGGTCACCTAGTCAATCGTATCTCATCTGGAACAGTTTTCTTGGTGCTCAGGAAACTTAAAGGTCGTCCTTGGCGTTTAGTATTTGAAAATCCAGAAATCAGTTGTGCTATTCGAAGTGCTTATAGCACAAGTTATAGGTGGGAAAATAGCTTCCCATTGCCATTTAAAAATTAACGAAGTTGAAGTATTCTTACCACGGCATCATAAAGGGTTAAGTAAATAGTTCTTGAACTTCACGAGGCTTCTTATTAAATTAATTTATTATTACTTATCGTATTCACATTTTTTTAAAAAAGAAAATCAGATTTATGCAATATCTTTTCCATTATATCTTTGTTGCGTGCATGACTGACATACGAAGGGCAACTTCATCTGACGTAATTTAAATGGCAATGTGTATTATTTGAAAAATAATCTTGAACCCCCCCTGAAAAGTATTTGAAATTATTTGGTTTTAATTATAAATATTTAATTTACTTACCCCCCCCCACACACACACTTTCATTGGTTCGTTCAATAGCTGCGGTTAAAATAAAGTCTTGGCAATTCAACATTTTCATTTCTTGGAAACTCTTATTCAAATAATCGTCCCATTAAATTTTCATGGATTTTTTTTTTTACTCCTTTCATCAAAATTACTTTTTCTCGTTGAAAAAAGCATTAAAAAAAGTAAAATATAAGGGAGGAATTTTATTTTTTATGTAAAATTTTTATTCATATTGAAACTTTCCCTCAATACTTTTCTGCTTTTTGTTCAAGCTTTGAGGAAATTCAATTAAGGTACTTGAAGGCGAGCGGTTAGTGTTCATTTTCTTTGCAAAATATTTGCATTCATATTGAAAGAAAGTTTTGCGGTTATTGAAGAGGTGAATCATAAATAGAATGGAGTGATTTTTTTTTTTTTAAAAAAATAATGTAAAGTAATGAAGAAAATGATAAAGTAATGAAGTACATTCGCATTAGTTACGAGTGCAAGATTTCATTAGAAAACGATGGAATCTTTAAAATGTACTAAACATAATGCAAAGAAAAAAACTTTCACTTTTTTCATCTCTTTATTGAAATGAATGAATGTATTTATAGTTTTTATCGGTGTTAGTGACTTAAAAGCCGAGTCAATATAGCTTTTTAGTAAAATACACATTTTGTTGGTTTTGCGAATATTGTACATTTTAAAAATTTATCGTTGTGTTTAATAAAATACCGAAGATATATTTTTTTTATGTTTAATTTTGTGAGTGGAGTTATTTGAAACAACAACCATAGACATTTTTTACCAAAAAGGGGGATCATTACTTGATCATTTTTTGAGAGTATTATTTTTTAAAAATAAACTATAATGAATTAATACAAGGAATGCGTAATATACCATCTTTAAAAAAAGGATTAATGTCAAGAGCACAGTTCTGTTAGAGCAAAAAATTTAGATTGTTGTCAAGGTGATAATAATGGTCCAAAATAATATAGTCTTAAATTACCAGCTTTGACTTTCTATCGAATTTGGATAAAGCATGGTAGGAAACCTGGGAGCTATTTTTTTCTCTTTAAAATAAACTTTTTGAACTTATTGCTTTATTATATTACAAGAACTTTAAACTCAGTTTTTTTTTTTAAAAAAATTCTATTAATGTGATATATGCACATATTTTAATAAATGTTTTCAGTTCATTTTTATTTATTATAAAAGTTACATTGTTTTTTCTTTCTTTTCAATTATAGTTAAACTATATGCTTAAAATAAGGAATTTTTCATTTGACTTAATATGTATATTTTACGACCCTGTGTATATTTGAAAATTCGTTGGAAATATTTGCTTGAATTCAAAACGAGGGGCAAGATTTCACAGTGCCCATACTTTGATTGTAACTATTATAACTGTAGTTGCGTTTTTAAATTATTATGGTATAATTAACATAGGGATTTAAGATAAGATTTTAGTGTTGAAATCTATTGATTTGACTTTTTTATTCTCAAAATATAATCCAAATAATTCAATCTGATAAATTTATTTTCAAATAACCAGTTGTTTCTCAAACTTCTTTCGGCAAAAATAAATGCTGCAGATATTGTCAACGCAGATAATTATTTATATTGATGACTATAAAAACAGAACACAAGAAATATCTCATTGTGATTTTTAACACGGAATATCAAAAATATTGCGTCGATAAGAGGATAAATCCCGTGAATAAGAATTTTTTGAAAGCGAAGCATGAACCTAATACGCACCTTCCCAAGAGTTTCGATTTAATTTTTGATATAAGGGCCCCAAATAAGGCCACACCCACATATAAAACTTGCAAAGTAAACATATTAGAAACCCAAGTTTTTTATACGCTTTAGAGACCAATTCATCAACATACTGCTTAAAATTCAGCTTAATGTTAAATGTAACGGCAAGATCAATACCTTCACAAAGCGAGTTTTAGTTAAAAAAAATTATATCGTGATTTTCCGTAGGTTACAGAACTGGAGAATTTTTCCCCCCTTTTCTTTAGTAAAATTACATATGTACGTATTTCTAATCGTTTTGCAGAATTTGAACTTGGAATGCGAAATAAAAAAGGAATATCGAAACTCACTATTGTATATAATTGAATGAATAATATCACTTTTTTTTTTTTGACAGAGAAGAAATTTCCGGAGTAAAAGTTCAAAAGAATTTTTTTTAAGTGGGAAATCGGGATATATTTTAAATTATAATTATTGTTCATCTTTAAATGGTGAAGAATTTTCAAACTCCGAGCCATTCGAATGGGCCTTAGAAATTTTGATAGTATATAATCTTAAAAATTACTGTTGGTTAAAAATTAAATTTCGATGTAAAATTCAAAAGTCTAATAGTTAAAATTTGCTTTTGAAATTTTTGTCGGAAATAACGTTTGTTATATTGAAAGTTTTGTTTATTATAAAGTTAGTTTTGGAAAAGTATCATAAATATAGGGAAAAAACTGAGATTTAGTTTGTAATTTTATTCTTTACGTAAATTTTTTTTGGAAGGAATTGGATTTAATTTTATCGCAGGTCTTCCAAAATTTAAAATTTGTGCAGGAAAACCAAGCTTGAAGAAACTAGAATAAATCGAGCGTAGATAAACTGAGCTGGATTTTTAAATTTGTTAATCAAGTTGATACGTGCTTTGAAATTTTTATGAAGTACGTTACTATATAAAATGTTATAAGTAATAGAGATCGTTAAAGAATCGCAAGATTTAAAGACTAAGAGATAATTTTCTCTTGGAAACCATTTAATTTATTAAATGTGTTTTTAATATTAAAGTTTTCTCTCTCTTTAGATATATAAATTATTTCCTCAGCATATATACATACCGACAATTTTTTTTCTTTTATAACAATTAAGAGAATTTACTTTCATCTCGAGAACTATATGTAATCGATTCTGTTAGAAATCTTTTTTGAAAAATATATTTTGGTTTCTTAGATGTTTTGAAATGCACCCCCAAAACATCTCTAACGTCTGTGTTTTGTGTGCGTTTCAGCCTGCAATTCTTCAGTTTTTATGTCATGTTTCCAACACTGTCTCTTTCATATCGTCAATGGCAATTTGTTTTCCTCCTATGCTGTCCTTGTTTGTCAACATAATTCTTTGTCTTAAGGAACTGTGACATAAAATACGAATGGGTTCTTCTGCTGATTCTGAGTATTAACTTTGACAGCTGTTCCTTAATATTTACTTTAGATTTATTTCATAGTTATTCGAACATGACCAAAACTTTTGCTAAAAATGCTTCTTTTTACATTCTCAAATAAAAATTGTGTTCGAAGAAAATGCGTTAAATCTGTCCTGGCTCTAAGTCCCCACATTAGCGTGGCGTGGAAGCTCTTAGAAGGGGATTTCAACCCGTTTTTTCCTCTTCGCGTGCCCTACGTTCAAAACTACGAAGTTCGTTGCCAATAGTCCTTGTTTTGCTTCGTTGTGAGGCGTTAATGAACAACGAAGAAATAAAGTAATGTGTTTAGTTTAAAGATACTAATTAAACATATTAATCGATTCGAGGTCCCTCCCCCCCTGATAAATTAACCTATTTTTTTAGTCTCAAAGGTTGTTACTGAATATAATGTGAATTTTATCTTTAAATTAAATAATTAAAAAAAATTTTAAAGATAAAGTAGACAGGAAAATTGAGTGTTATTGAAACTATAATAACAATACTTGGTTCTATTTCTGGAGTAGTAATGGTATCTTGAAGTAGCTAATTAGTGAAGTTTTTTTTAATTTCTTCGATTTTTGGTAATATATGTGACCGTAAGCGTTTGTTCACTGATAACGCATGTTGAGCCAAAGAACTGTTGCACTATTTATCAACAGTTCGTTGTTTTTTGTTTTTTTAGCAACATACATGCTAGAATTTTAGCAAGCAATTATCATTATATTGATTTTGCGAATTCCCAACTTTTTCTGCATATCAATAAATCAGGTTATTTCGGGTACACTTTCGGTGAAATGTCAGGAAATGGATCGCTTGATAATCTAGAAATGGATTTAAATACGTTTAATTATAATAAATAAAAAATATCAGAGGTTATTTATCTTTACCATTCACTATCTAGAAACAATTAGAAGCTTTTTCATAATTGGGAAGAAGGTCTTGATCTCTTCACTGTAAATAAGTTTGAAATAAAATAAACTTGTACTGTCGAAATAAGATTGCTATATCAATATTTATATATTGTGACATAAGTCGCTTTAAGACCAATGGAGGACTGCATTGTCACCAATTCATTGTTTATTCATCGCTGTTCTAGGATTACTGGCTTCATTATCGTTGCTAGTGTACCCAAGGTACTATAATGTCCTAGCGTTGTCAATTATAAACTCTTGATTGATTTTTTTAAGGGTTTATTGGATCACGATCTCACGACAAAAAATTATGTATACTTTGTACGTATTTTAAATAAAAATCGTAAATATCTCGAGTTTGTTGACAATTGTAGAGAAATAAAGCAAATTATTGGCCAGTGTGGCATCCAACACATCTTCCTCCGGCAGGTACAAAACTTTCTTGCAAAACTCCTTGGTGGAGCTCACAGATCCCTTTTCGAAAGTCAAAACACTGAATTATCTCTTCGCAAAGCTCGCTGGTGCAGCTTACCGTATTCTTTCTTTGCGAGACAATCACTGGAAATCAAATATCCACACTAAGCTCGCTGGAGGAGCTGAACAACCTCTCTCGTCGAGAGGTAATCACAGATTAATCTGTCGTGGCACTCGCGCAGGCGCAGTACCTCGGATGAGTCCGCGTTGCCACCTAGTGTTTCAGAACGGGTCTAGAGTTCGTTACAGTACTAAAATACAACAAAGAGGTTCGAGCGATTTCAAAGTGCTTCGATTGAACGAGTTAACAAATTAAATGTAAATTTTGTATTGTGAAAAAAAAAATGTACCTCAAATATTTATTCAATTTCTGATTTTGTTTCATAGTAATGTTTTTTCCTCCCTTCTTATTTTATTGTACGATTGAAATGAATGTGTGATACCTGAAGGTTAGGTTTTAGACAGAATCAACCGATATGATTTTATGTTATACTTATTTTTAATTCGATTGCAATAGTATTTTAAAGAACAAACTTCAATTATTCGCGTTTGTGTTAGATTTCACAGTGAAGAAATAACACTTGTTTGAAAATGTTTTGAATTTTGTAGTGTATCTGGTTTTAAAGTGGATTTGTGAGCGAAGTCTTTCTTGCAAATTGATGTTTAACTAACGTTCCGTTGGAAAAATATCAGAATTTTGCAGTCTGTAATTTTATTCGTTATTTCATAATTAGCTGAAAAGTGCAATATTTCGAAGAGAATGTTAATTTATTTAGCTCAGATTTATTATTCAACTATATTCCCTTTTATACCATGTTTATGAATTATATAGGTTGGAAGAATGGCAGAGTTCCTGTTTCCCGCAGGGAATCTTAACCTCCTGTTATGATGGGTTTTCGAGTTTGGTTTGGCTTATTCCTTTTTTAGCCCAGCACTGCGTTTAAAAGTTTGAAAATTTTAAATGAATTTACTTTAGGGAAAATACAAGTGAAAAAAATAAAATTTACTTTAAATTAATGAAAAAATAATTAGGAATGAATTAGAATATTAAGAATTAGGAATTAATTAAAAAAGTGATTAACTTTATATTGTTTATGTAAAAAAGAGTGAGTGCAGTTGAGTCATGATTTCTGCGTCAGTCGCGGTTTGATCCGGCGAACCTGAGCGCCATTTAATAAAAAGATATTTTTATGATTGCATTTCTTATAGTCCTATTCAGCTTACTCTTAATTAAAAAAAATATTAGTAACTAAAAATGTATGTGTTCAGCTTTGCTACGAAATATTTTTAAGGTTATTTTGCATTAAAAAGTATAATTTTCTCAAATAAACGTTGCAGCGGTTATTTGTATTTTTTGTTTTTGTTTCTATACTTGTATGTGGTATACATATTATTTTATGCATTTATTTTTTATGTTCTTATCGTATGGCCCCTTGAAATTAATTTTTCATATCATAAACATGAAATGATTAGCGTTGGATGTTACATTTTCCACATTAAAATTAAGCAAAGCTAATGTTTTATAAAATAAAATTTAATTATACTAGAGGTTACGAAATTTCAAAATTAGAAAAATTTCTTTTCACACACAAAAATTTTAATTTCTTTTATTGTAACATTCTTTTTTTTTTGAGTGCATTGTATTAGAAAGTGATCGCGAGTTAATATTAGTATTAACACATTTCTGATGAAGTTAATACACTTGGTAGATCTTATTTCATCTTCGTACAGGAAATTTTGTCAAGAAATTTTTCTTCTAACGTAAGCAGTCTTTATGATCCCAAAAATTATTTAATAAAGAATAAATAAATAAATAAAAATCTCGAGTATTTATAAATACTTTTAAACTATAAATCCTTTGTATTTAGTACAATTTACGAGTAATTTTGGAAGTTTTACTTGGAATTTGTTTTCAAATTAAATTACTTTTGAATCATGGTCCACATCTCTGTGGGACACAAAGTATATGGTGAACCAAACTGTTATAATTAAACCTATGTTTTTTCGATATATTGTAAGCAGTATTCTGAATTTTTTTTATAAGCTCATGTACCTCGGTAAATTTCAACGCGTACCCCCATAATAGCTTGGATAATGTCTAAACGGCATTCCAGTTCCCGCCAGGTGTTCTTTAATATGTCTTGCACTTTATTAGCATTTGCAACATAAAACCTTTTATGTAGAATTCTTACGAAGTTAATCTGGATATTTGAAATTCACATGATGCTTCACAAGTTGATTTAGTATGATTCTGTTGAAACGGTTGTTGAACGTGTTCAACAGTTGCTTCACTCACTCTAGGCTTGCCACTTGTAGGAGGATTCTTAACGCTGCTTATTTCTTTAAGCATTTCATAACATCGCTTTATTGATTTTGGACCAGGAAATTTGCTTCCATAACAACGTCGAAATTTATGCTGTACATTAATGGCTGATTTCGTTTCGTGAAACCAAAGCACACATTTAGCTTTCTCTGGAATCAACACCATTTTGACAAAAAATGTCTTTCTTACAAATGTTCCCACAAGTCACTCTTTAAGGATCATTACTGCCATATACATATATACAAAAACCTACTAAAACTGGCTTATTCAATGTTACAAAGTTACATTAATATAATAAATGGTTATTTTGTAATGAATTTTTATAATTATGGCAAGACCCTATATTCCAAAGTAGTTTAGAGAAAAGGTACCACACACGTAGCGTTGAGTATCTTTTTTAGGAATTGATTCCAGATTGTCACAAATAATCCAGTAGGAGTAATTCGGAGAATTATTAGAACCAAACACATAAACTAACCCCTTCAGATTCGTTGTATACGTGACTGGAATGTATCGTTAGAGTCTTTATTAGATTTATTTCGCTACATTGGGCGTGGCTTTGAAGTTATCATTAGTTTTCATTTTTTCGGGAGGGCATTGAATTCCCTTGGCCATGTGACTCAAGTAATTGTAGTTCAAAACAATTTTTATTTTCTTATTTCTCTAAATGAACCTAGAAATGTCGTGACTTCAATTGTTACAGAAAGCGAAGCGAAATCGGTGTGAGAGATGCAAGTTGAAAATTCATTTTTAGACTGAAAGGCTTTTATAATCGAACGATTAAATGGAAGTTTTTTTCCCGTCTTCTATAATTTCCGTTATTACCTTTTGTTTTTAGTTTTTTTGTAAGATTTATATTGTGTAATTATTAATTTTCAATTTGAAATTTGAACGGTGGATAAAAAAGTGTAATTGTTTCACATCTTAGTGCAAAATTTATTTCTTGGGAGCCACTGAAGACTTGTCGTGTAGAGTGGAAGCTGCAGTGAGGAGAGGGGGTGCTAGCTCAGGTGTCGTCCTCGTCTCCTGAGCGAGGTTCATAATTACGAGGTCCGTTGCCAATAGTCTTCGTGTTGCTTTATAGTGCGATGTTAATGGAACGCTTACTCACTCTCACAATTTTTTTCTTATGTACATTTTTATAGTTAAAATTGATACCTACTATTTTTATCTTCTTTAAACACATTTACACATTCTATAACACATTTATTTTCTTTCTTTTTATGTAGAATTTTCTTTTACCGTAGTGATGATTTTGGAATGTTGAAAAGTATATATACACACAAGTTCCTATATGCCTCTAAAAAATTAAAATAGTGGAAATTCTTCACTGTAGTTTTCTTTCAGATAGTAGTTCCCCAACTTTAGGGGAAAATTTTTATACTTGATGCATTATTTATGGGGAGATGCCAGACAGCTTAGATGCATCATTTCCAATCTTCCCGTCATTTTTTCTCTCTTCCTTTCCAAGTGAAAAGAGGAAAGAGTTTGAAAGAAATATTTTTTTCCCTCTTTTTAGATTATCGTGTTGATCGTAACATTTCTTTTCACCTTGATCTCTTATTGGATGTTTGCCCGTTCGAAACGAGTTGAACCTTAGTCTACCCCTTTTCTTCCGCAAAATATTTTGGTTTATATTTTATTTTGCTGAATGCAGATCATTTCTTGAAATGTCAAATTTTTAGAAAGGCAGTAACTTACTGCTGAAGAAAAGTCAAGATGAAATATATATAATAATGTATACGGAAAAAATTTTTCCGTACAATTTAGTTGCTAGTAGAAACCAAGTTTAAATAAGGTTGGTTATAAATTCATTTAATAAGGTGTCAGGTACCTTTCAAGTTTGTATTCAAATTGTTTGTTATCTTATAAGGCTCATTAATTTTTTTTATAATGTAATATATCGACTTCTCCCACTTTAAAATTGAAGTGTATAATTTTGAAGTTCACAGTTTCACTTATTTAGGTATTAGACCTAATAATTAATTAACAATAGAAACGATTGTGGCACTGAAATCCAAAAGAGAATTGCTAAGGCTAATAGATGTCTTAATAGAATACAAAAATATATGAAATCGAATTTAATCAAAAGAAAAACAAAACTTATATTGCATAAAAGTCTCTTAAGATCATTAACTTATGCATGTGAAACTTGGTCCATGTCTCGAGCAGATGAGAACATAATAAGTATCTACGAAAGGTAGATTTTAAAATTTATTTTTGGAGGAATTCAAGAAAATGGAACGTGGCGAAGATTAAAATTTGAGCTCTATCAATCAGATAAAGAATCTAACATCGTTAACTTCATCAAAATACAACGAATTAAATGGGTAGGTCATGCTAGACCGCACCACTAAAAACGTCTTCAATGCTCAACCAATTGGCACGCGAAGAAAGGGCAGACAAAATCTTAGATGGATTGATGACCTAGAAAAAGATCTCCTAGATTTGAGAATTGGAGAACATTAGCAGGAAGAAAGTTAGCCTGGCAAAGGCTTCTTGAGAAGGCCAAGACCCATCCTGGGCTGTCGAGCCACTGAGGAAGGAAGGAAGGAATATAGCGACTTCTAGACCATTAAAATGCATTTTAAAGAAATTTACTGTACATGTTACCGCTGAGATGCAGAAATTAGTTAAAATGCAGATTAGCTAAGTAATCTGCACATTAACTAAGGTGATCCGTTAAAGGGCAGAAAATTGTTTAGTTTTTCAAATTACCTTGATAATCTGCACATTACCTACTAGGCACTCGTTAATCTTCGGTGGAGAAACAACGTTTCTGTACGCTTAAATTAAATGTTATTTGCCTATTTTTTGATGTATAACGAATGAAAAGAGTTAATGCAGTCGAACAATCAACACATTAGTTGATAGAATCAGTTATCAATCAGTTAAAAAACTATGCTAGACTTTATTATATTGGAACTTTTTAACATTTAATTCGTTTCCAGAAGATACTGGTCGTCATAATCAAATTTATTTTAAATGAATTCAAGGAGCCTTTTATCGAACACATCCACTGTCTATGCCACTCTGTTTCTAAATGTAAAGGATAAATTATTCTGGGATGTCAACGTTTCCACTCAAAATTCTTAACAGAAAGGAGATACGGTATAATTAATGAAATGAAACATTAATTCATTGTGCTTGAAGTTATTCTCAATAATGTTATCTGGTTCCACATTCAAATTTTGTATTTTAGTAATTTGTTTTGATTGTTGATGCATACGTTACCTTCGAAATGCAGACTGGCTAGAATGAAGTGCGGAAAATTGTTTCATTTCTCAAATTTCCTAGGTTATCTGCGAATTTAAGGAGTTTTTTTTATCGAATACACATTTAGTCTCAGCCACCATGTTTCTAAATGTTAAGGATAAATTATTCCGGGATGAGTCAACGTTTATTCAAGATTTCTAACAGAAAGGAAAAGAGAAACTTTTGAACTTAAATGATATGTAAACCGCTAATGTGAAGATTACGTAGTTAAAATGCGAATACTCTGGATTCCGCACTTTAACGGAGCAGATCAGTAAACCTGTGTGTTAATGGCTCTTTCGAGCTCTTAAACGGAAACTTGTATAATAACTATTTTTAATAATTATCTTGATTGACGTTTGTATTTAGTGTGTGTGTATGATATAACCATCATGCAAAATACATATTTAAACAAAATTATGATAATGCGATTAAATTTTTTAATAAAACTATTTAGTTTTTCTTATTTGTAAACTACTGAAATGTTACATGGAATGATTAATAATCAAATGGAAAAATAAATCTAATAAATGAATGTGCCGAAAATCAAATGACAAATTAAACAGTCTTTCCTTTTGTTCGAAAAATTAAACTTTAATTTATATTTAAAATAAGGTAATTCTGAAAAAGTAGTTCCAGTTAATACACAACTCGAGACCAAACCATCAGTTATCAGAAATCCTAACCGTTTTCCTACTTGAGATTTCGCTTAAAGCTTGGCTAAAGAATTACGGAATTTCAATGCGATTTTCTTGGAAAATACTTGAAAGGCTGTACCCGTTTTACTTTGATATTTTATTATATTTATGATCCTGATCAATGTGCTAGAAGGCGAGGGCAGGGGGTGAAATATGGCGAGCTGAACATTTTATATTTAAATTCATATGCTTTGTTGTCGATGGTTTAATTTCTCCCGTGTTACGTTACTAAATGATGGAATAACAATTATCTTCTATTATTTTAGACTAGTACACAAAGAAAATGTCTGTGTTTAAAAAAAATCTTGTTAATGAACTAAATTTAAGTATGAATTACATTGTGCGAGTAGTTTTTTTTTTCAAAAATGAATTGTGGGGAAAAAACGTGTAATTACAAGTTTTGAAAAACAGTCGTCAATGAAACGATTGACTGTGGGTAAAATTGAATTAAAATTAAAAGCGTTAGTCTTAAATTTTTATGCATATTTCTCATCTCAAAATATCGTATTATATTAATTGGTTTTTAATATTTCTATACTGTTACTTTTGCATTATTTTTATTAACTATTGGTGAAAATTCAAATTTGTACTTCTCATTCATATTAAGCTTTATTTTTGGTGTGTTTATTTAATTACAAGTATTAAAAATTTTTCCTAGATTTTATTTGAAAAAATTATGTATGTAATGTTTAAAAAAATAAGATTTCACTACAAAATATATTTATGGAATTTTGAAGAGATAAGAAGTAAAAACTCAAGTTATTGTAATTCTTATTCCTTAAATTAAATTTGCTACATCCATTAATTTCAAGTTCGAATTACTCTGTGGTTTTAGACATTTGATAGAAACTCTTCCAGAAATTATTTGCATAAGTATATATTTTGCTGTATGAATTCAAATAAATGATTAAAAAAAACTATTTAGAAGAAACATACACACACATATATAAGTTGCTGTTTGTTAAATAAAATGACAAAATTGAAAAAAGATAGATAGGTTATCTCATCTAGGTATAAAGTTTCATTCTTAAAACTGTGTTATTGTTTTGAAGAAAATTTTGTGTAATCATGGAGATGTTTTTATTTAGAATACTTGATGTAGAAGGAATTTTTATTAATTTTTGTATTCTCCTAAATTTTTATTTTATATTACTTTTAATATTTGAGAAATGTTATTTTAATATTATCTTTTTCATTTCTAGGTAAGTTTTGGAATTTCATCCTTTCTTTTTTTCTGGATATTAAGAGTAAGTGGAAAGAAATGTTATATTATTTTTTAAAACTTTTACTGATCAGTAAGTTTACTGCTGAAGCATTTCGAATGTTTTTGGGTTCTGCCTCTTAAGCTACTAAAGTCAATAATTAAATATGTTTGTTGCCTTATGATTCGTATATTTTACAATTTTTAAATTTTTTTCGAAGTTAATTAAGGGAGATTAAAAATAATTAATTCATTCTGTCATTGGCTATAAGGAAAATAGTTTTTTTTTTCAATTAAGCTTTTAATTTTGTTCCTTGAATAAAAACTTTTCCATGTGGAATACATTGTTGTTCGAATTATGAGTTAAATCCAGTGAAAGCATTGACCATAGATTCAGAAAAAAAAACAGCCTTTTACGTTAAGTTTATAAGTCAAATAAAAAAAAAGTCAATTATCTCTTGAGCTCCTTGGCCATTGTTCTACTGAGACTAGAGGGGAATTTTTTCCCCCTGTTTTGTTGTATGTAATATAGGTATGAATGATAATTATCTGAGCGGGAAAGTTTTTTTTTTTTTTTTTTTTGGAGGGAAAAAAAAAAACCGTTTTTTTTTTTTTTAAAAAAAAAAAAAAAAATTAATGAAAATAAAAAAAATTTTTTCCCAAAAAATAATACGTATGACAAAAAATTTGACTGTTCGGATAAAGAGCATTGCAGTATCTTGTGAATTTGTCGAATCTCATTTGGGAAAAAAATTACCAGTTTTTATTTCTGCTAATATTTTTTTGAGTAATTGGAGAGAAAAACAATCTCTGCGGAGATGTTATGCAGTATTGTAACTGAACATTTCTTAATATACATTAATTACTGTTGTGAAAGCAAAGTAATATTTTTAATAAACAATATCCTATTCCTTATTTTATTTTTTTAAAAAAGAATTCGATGTTATTGAGTGATTATGTATCTTCCTTATCATTTTTGTTCTTTGTCTTTAACATGTTAAAAGATTAAATATGAGTTATAATGCCTTTTAATGAAAGTTTCAGATACATATCTTTGTGAGTATTAAATCCTCAATATTAAACTGAGGGAATAATAATAATAATAATTTTACGATTATATTTGTGAGTTGTGGTGTATGGCATACACCTTTCTCGTTATTTTTTGAATTATGTTTTAAAAAAGCTTGTTTTTATTGAAAAAAAAAGTTATTTGTATGAAATCATGTAGATAAATGAAATAGTACAATTAATTAAATGCAAAATTGTTTTTTTACGAAAAACAATACATAAAAATTAGCATTTTAATAAACGCAGTAAACTTTCTTTTTTTCAAAACACTACATTTGATAAAAGTACAGTTCCGTCAGCAGTATTACATTTAACAAAGAAAAAATTACTGTATGTGATGCAGAATGTAAATGAGGGTAGTCCATGATTGAGACTGAAGACACAATTCACACTACTTTATTATATTACTGAAGGGCATTTACTATATATACAGTCGGATCTCTATATAACGAAGTCGCAAAATACCGAAAAAAGATTTCATTATATGGAAAATTCGTTATACAAAGGTTTATCTTTCAATATATTTTATGAACCACACAAAAAAAACATTTTAAATTCATGAACACTATATATTAAATTAATTATTTACACCTTTTTGTAAATTATCTATTTATTTTATATATCTTACCCATAAAAAAAAGAAAGAAAAACTGCAATGAAAACAAGAAAAAAGAATGTCGAGGAATACAATGTATTTTTAACATTAAGAAAATAAATTTATATGAAAATTAATGAATTTTAAGATTTTCTAATTTAAAACATAGAAGTAATTTTAAACATAGTTTTTTTTTATAATTAGTAACTTTAAGCATATATTAGCAAATATATCTTTTAATTACTGTTAAAGTCTATTAATTTTGTTTGAGTTTTCTGTGTGAAAGAATGTTTTCTCTCGTAATACGCGTGCCTCACATCTTTGCAATGCATCAAACCTCCACTCCCTTCTTCAGGCGTATTGCCTTCCTTCTGTAATCAACTTTGAATTATTTCTTCACTTCATCATACAAAGGTCCACAAATACTTTAAAAATAGGGAGAAAAAAAAATTGAATCACATACAAAAAAAGTTCGTTATATAGAAAATGCACTTCGCTATCGGGAAGTTATTTTATGAAGAAAATCGTGAAAAGTTCTTGGTTCCAGAAAAAAGTTCGCTATATAGAAAAATTCGCAATATGGAGGTTCAACTGTATATATAATATATCACTAATCTGATACTAAATTGCTGTTAATGTAACTTAAGGCTGCACAATACTTAGAAGTATAACAAGTGAGTTGTAGATCAAAGTTAAATGGCCACAGTAATATATTAGCAAACTCTTAGTCTTAGGAACTAAGATTATAGAGTTAAACATAATTTTAAGGCGACAACCTTTCTCTAAATTTGTCCTTATCGCTGGGCTGAAAAGATTAATAATAGTGTACGAAAAATTAGTTTCTAAAGATAAAAGACCCAAATACTATAACAATAACATAAATCTGTTTCTTAGTACTATATATATAATATGTACATTTAGCTTGGCAACCAGCTAATAATATTTAACAGGTTTATTTCTAGTAATTAAAAAGTTGATTTTAGTAATTTATCTTTTTGAAGGTGTAATCCATTTCGCGTATTAATGGTAATTTTTCTTGAGGTTTTAATTGAAAATTAAAAGGAGGAGTGTGAAACCAAAGGATAAAAAACACTTTCTGTACTTTTCTAATATCTTAGCGGCCACGGTAGCCTAGTGGTTATGGTCACGAATTTGAGGCCGGCGTAGTCGAGTCTTGATTTCGAGTCCTGATGCAACTGAAGACTCACCGTGTAGAGGCGCCGATGCACGTGAAGTCTTTTGTGGCTGAGAATTATCACTTTGGCTTGGTGTGGAAGTTTGGAGAGTAGGGTGGCTGCTCAGTATTCACAGGTGTCGTCATCATCACTGGGCCGTGGCACATAATTACGAGGTCAGTCTCCAATAGTTTTCGTGCTGCTTTAGAGTGCGACGTTAGTAACCACTCATTCACTCACTTGCTAACATCTTATGCTGATAACTTATTTTTGAGTTTTAATCGGAATGCACTCAAAAACTCGATACTTTTACTCGCGTTATAGCGAAATGAAAAGATTCCTTATACATTTCAGTTTAGTTTTTTCGTAAAACAAGTGTCTGAGATATAAATAAACTGATTATAATTAAAAAAGAAAAGAAAAATTAAATCATTAACTAGGAGTTACTACTTATTATCATTTAAACAATGTAATAGAAATCGCATCGATGCTTAATTTAGCTTAGAAAGAAATAGTACTTCTCGAAAATAAGAATATTTATCTTTAAATCATTTTATTTAAAATTAATGCATAACAGTCTGTTCATAGAATATGCAGCTACTAAAAAGAAAGTTTTGAAATTATATCTTAAGCGTGTATATATGAATAAATAATGTTATGGCATATTTTATTTTACTATATTTAAAATCACGCTCACTTCGAGGGGAAAAAAAAAATCGAGAATCAATTCTTTTCAATCATGATATTGCATCTGGATTCATTAGGAAATGGCATTTATTCTCGGATAATATTCTTGTGTCCTTTCTCCTACTACTAATTGAAATCTCGAATGCATGTAAAATAAGTCATTGTAAGCGTGAGCGTCATTGTCGTATTTGGAATTCGTGAGCCATACGACATTGTTTAGAAATAGACATGATAGACATCACCTAATATTTTAAATTGTCATAGATGTAACGATAATATAATAACTATGCGATATTGTCACATATATCTGTTATTATTTTTTCCCCCTGAGTTATATATATAAATACCATTCAATCTTTATTACGAACTCACGAACCCGCTGAAGTGTGAGGTTTTTTCAAAGGGTAGTACATTTTCTTTAAACAAACACTTTATTAGGATTATTCAATCAGTATCTAAATTCGACCTAAGCTATGGGAGCACGTCAGGTTAAGTACTAATTTATATATCTAGAATATAAAAATCTTGTACTGATTGTGAATAGATCCTCAGCAATAATATGGGTCTTAGAAGGACCAATTGGATCCTTTCCTCTTGAACCACGGTAATTTTTACTATTAACTTCGTAGTGTCTGTATGACACAATCACCGTCCTTTTAACTTCCCTGTTTATTTGACTTTAAATAGCGACCCTGATTAACGTAAATCACGGTTTCGTTACAGAAAAGAGGTTTTATAATCAAATAACATCATCGGAAGAATCTTCCTTAGAGGATGAGTAAGAATCACTAGTAGAACCCGTTACATCTTCACAATGCGTAGTGTAACGTTCCCCCCCCCGTCACACAGCTGTAAAATCGGCTTCTTTTCGCGGAGAGGATACCCGTTCCTATGCACACCTGCACCCTTAAAATATTGCGAGGTCTTGTCTTTGGGCATCGCCTCGGCAACCTTTGACACTGTTAGGAACCCCCTACTCCGCCCCCGAACCGGATGTAACTCGAAGATAAAGAGGCCGACTGCTACCATCATAGGTCCCTAGAGAGGGCAGAGAAAGAGACGGTTTGCAATTTTCGCAGAGAATGGATGTGACCTCCTCCCTCACCAACATAAATTTGGGACTCTAATGATCTAAACAATATTTTTGATATCATCAATGTATGTACTGTAATGAATAGTTGTGGCGTAAATGAACCAAATATTTAAATTAATAATTATCACGCTACCATTATTATTCTCAAACGTCACAGTAGTTTCTATGATCTCATTTTTCTAAAATTAAGCTATTCTGTTTTACCAATGCCATTCAGCAGTATCATGGTTCTATTCCTTTCTATTGCCTAAATAATCCACCCTTTTGGGATGTATCTTGACTATTTTAAATATCACATTTGACGATAAGGCGTAAAGTTAAAAGCCGAAAATGAAATAGAAAACAATGACGAACTTTTTATTGTTTTCAAATATTTTTTGTGTACTTACAATAAATAATTCATCTAGTATATCAAATTTTTAAGTATTTCATATTTTTTTTCCTTGTCACGTTGAGTTCATTTTCTGTATGCTATGTTGCATGTCTTTTTCAAATTGCAGAGCAAAGTTTGAAGCTGCTTCGTCAAGAGGAGAAGCATTTCACCGCATCCTCCTTAACGAATAAAACACTTTAATAAATATTTTATCAAGTATAAGCCGGTAATTAGTTGTAATCCTGTCTTTTTAGTGGTGTTGTAACAATAGGATTACTTAAGAAGGAAAAAGAACTCATTTCCCTCCCTATTCTTTTGGATTTTCTGACTTTGACGAAGTAATTCTTCGTTTAAGAATACTTTTATTGATAAGTGTCATTTATTTCTTGAATTTTATTGGCAGATTCAGTTTTTGCAATCAAGTGAAGAATTTTTTCCCCCTCCTCTGAAAAGTTTCCGAACCATCGAAATTCTGAAAGCTGGTTGTAAATATTGCCAGTTGAAGACTCTTAAAAGATTTTGGAAGCCATTTCTTTTTTCCTTTTTGCGATTATTCGCATTTACAATAGGGGAGAAAAAATCAAATAGGAAATACCTGCAACTCCAGCCCTTCATCTTTTTGGAAAATAGAAAGGGCAGACTGAAAAAATAAAATAAAAATTATGATAGCTTTGAAAAGCAACATCTATTATTGATCTTATACGTTAAAAAAATCGATTTAATCGAATATGACCTCGGAAAAAGTATGCTTCCATTCACACCTTTAAAAAAAAATTCTGTTACTGGAGGAGATTGGCATTATTAAAGCTCATCATCACAATATTTGCAATTTACTTGCGCGAGCATTGCTTTTTCGTAGTATAATATTAATTTGTATTAGAATTTTATCCTTATGCTATGTTGCTGAAATGATATTGTTGAATTAATGTTCTCAAAATTCGATTCGTTCTGCATTTTTTTCTTGGTGTTGCAGCTTTAAAGGTTCTGAAAGAGTTTTGATACATTTATTAAATTTTGAAAAATTAAACTTAGATATGTTAGTTTTAACATTTTCGTAAAATGTTTCTGAAATGATAAAAATTGCTTTGAAACTATTTAAAAAAATATTAGTTTCAATGCAATAAATTGTTTTTCGTCATTAGTATGACTAGCTGATTTTTTTTACCAGATAAAGATACTTTAGCAAATTAACTTTTTCGTCTATAGAATTCTTAAAAAAGATAAAATATGAATGTGAATTAGAATTACTGCTTTGAATTCCTTTCGAAAATTAGATTCCCTTTCCTGACAATTTTTTAACCTTCCATGCGTGCTAAAAGTTAGATATTATGGGAAATGAATATTTAAACCATTTTTCAATTAAATGATATTGACTTGACTTCATCCATCTTCAGTCATGTTACATAATGTAGACATACATTTTTCATATAAGAAAAATGAAGAGTGGTATTCTCTTAGAACTTGGATTTTTTTTCTTTACTGAAATGAAATTCCTTGTCGTGTTTAATATAGTTCATGAAAAATTCCTTAGAAGTTATCGCGACATGTTGAAAGCAATATAAATCATTGCGCAATTTTTTTGTTCCATAATTACCTTCGGTTATACAAAATTCTTTAACATTATCAAATAATGGTTTTCGGTCAATTGGAAAATTTCAAAGAATATATTAAAAGATTTTAGTTAATTTCAGTATAATCTACTTTAGGCATTCTTTTTATTAAGTTATTTTAAAAGTATATTATTAATATTTAAGTTATATTGTAAAAATTCAAATGGAATGTTCGTTTATCTCTTTCATTTCTAAACGTTCGCTGTCTTCAAGAATTTAAACCTTTCTGTAGAATTTTCATAAAATTTTTATAAAATGCGAAAATAATGTTTGAGAAACGGGTCTAACAGAAGTCCTATTAGAGGAAAAGTAGAAATTTGGGCTATTAGTTAACTCTGTATTTTGTTTTTGTCATAGATTTTTAAATTGAAAGAATATTTGAAAAAGCTCAATTGTGGCTGCAGTAGCCTGGTGGTCATGGCTGATGTGTCACGAGTTCGAGCTCCAGTGTCACTGAAGACCCTCCGTGTGTAGGGGTTGATGCA
>BMAV01025182.1:368810-387698 GCA_019973955.1 Trichonephila inaurata madagascariensis | reverse complement strand
ATGTTTTGCTTACACATTTTGGGCCCCTGAAACATGAGGTCCCCGTATCATTATACTGCGATAGCTACGCCCCTGTTATGATTTCAAAAGAGTTAAATTTAGGAGAACTAGCCCATTTCAGCAGGCCAATTCCTCCTCCGAAAAAGAATCTACTGATGGTAGGCATCACAAGCGTTTTTATTTTAACTTATAGTAACTACACTCAAGACTGAAATAAAACATCTTTTGTGCCTCTCTATCTACTAAAAATTCTTATTAACCTTAAAGCTAGTACTGGAACTTCGTATGGGGAAAAGGAATGTCTCTTGTGACCCTACTCCTAGATGGGGAGAAATTTACTAGTGAAAGATGAGTAAACTTATGAAGTTTTATAATTTAACATATACTCTCGAACCACATTCAAGTTTTAATATGAAAGAAAACTGACATTAAACTTAGAGAGTACAAAATAAGGAAGTAAGATAGGTTAATGAAATACCAAATTCACATCTAATAATATTTCAGAAAATTTATCAAATTTTTTTGTAATATAAAAAAATATTTTTCAAATTTGATCCAAATGGCGCCCTTAAAATTTGCCTGCCCCGGACAGGGGTCCGGTTTGCCCGGCCCTAGAGCCGCCCCTGGTATTAGATCCCTTTGATACTTTTTATTTATTATCAGAATTTACTGTTTCGAGCAGGGTAAAATTTTAAGACTGGTAATACATGAAGTTTTTTTTAGATGACTTTCTGAATGCTTTTAAAAACCTATAAGAATAAGAAATAGTTAATTTTCGTTTAAGGTATTCGTGTCTTATTTTTAATTTCGAGCAAAGTAATTTCTCAATGGGACACTGAAATAGTTGTCAAGTGAAAAGTGGATTATACAAATGAAAAGAAGTAAATAATATGTTATTCGGGTTTTTTTTTTTTTTTTGCAACGAATTTCGGGGATTGGGAAAAGTTGAAGTGACCGTGTTTTGCCCTTGATTGATTCGTTTCTTAGAGAAGTTCGGATCCTAATTATATTGTGGGAAAATTTGTGCGTGAATTTTGTTTGTGGTTTTTTTTAATTCTTGATTTTTTTTTTCAGCAACTGTAATTTGTCCTTCTAGTTTTCCAAGTGTAATTTTGATTTTGTATGAAATTATTGATATATATGCGCTATGTATTCAGATAAAAAAAAAGCTTGTTAGTGTAGTATTCCTCTTTCTATTTTTTTAATTATGTCATTAATAGTTTGTTAGGGTATTGTTAAAAATATACGCTCATATTTCATAAGCAGTTTCGATAATAATGAGAAAATAAATTAGAGTAAAAAACATATGTAAAGTAAAATAGCGATATGACGTGGTGGGCGCCAAATGATAACGGACAGACGGGGAAGGGGTTCTTTACTAAGTCCACTAGTCATTAAAACACGTTTATTAGACAAAACAAACACATTTACATAACTAGAGAACTAACAGTTGACATAGAATTGAAAGGGATCGGAGCGCATGCTCATACGTCCTTACAGTTTCGAAACTTGGCCATCACTGAAGATTGCTCTGTTCGCTAGAGGGCGCGAAAGTCTCTTTACTGTTAATATGGAAGAGTCTAAATAACGGGGGTTACAGCGATAATTTTGCTACATTTCGTATCTTCAGTTATATAATTTATATCAACAAGAAGTTTTATCATTTATTCCTAGCATCATCTGGTGAAATCGTGTATGTTTAAAATAATAAAAAAAGTATTAGCTTTAACATTCGTATATTTTTTAGCTTTAACATTCGTATGTGCACCTATAAATAAAGCTTAAATTGGATTTGTTTCTCAAAAATTAGAATTTATGGATTTTTCAGAGCATTTTTGGGTTTGGATGTTTTAAACTTTGATTTTTGTTCGATATTTATGGTTTTTAAATAGTGTAAAGAATCGGTCCTACGAACTTACAAAGAACGGTCAATGACGTATCATCTTCATAAATTAACAATCGAAGGTTTTTTAATTTTGTTATTTTTTCTCATTTAAAAAATGAAATGTACTCCTTATTTATTTCTTAATTAACGTTGTAACCTGTTCTCTTCGCGCCTTTCAACTAATAATCCTTGAGGAGAAAAATATTTTCATAAATTGTGTGATTTTTGAGAACCTCTTTCTGTCCCTTGCGCATGTAAATGAGTTTCACTATTCAAAGTTAAGTGAACCGTGTTCGTGGGGGTTGTGTGTTTGGTGAAGTCTTAGAAGATGTGATAGTGTATAAATTATATTTGTGAAAAGCTACTTTGGGGAATATCTACGTATCTTGGTACATAAGCCTCGTAGTTTTATTATCATTGTCAGGAGCCCTGCAAGTGTTCGGTCCAGTGCGTCTGTCTGACGTTAAGTAATATTTATTAACTAATTCTCTTCAATTTGCTTTTTGAATTAGCTTAAATAAAAGTTGTTGATTTTACAATATGTATTTCTTCAATTTCCAATGACGCGAACGCGTCACCACAACGTTTGAAGATGAAATTTTTTTTTAAGTCGTAAAAAAGCTTTTATCTACATTTTATACTACATTAAAATTAAAACAATATTTTCATTTGTTAGGATTTGAATTAATTACAAAGAAACAAGTTTACTATGAATTCTTTGAAAATTTTTATGTTTTCATATTTTTGTACTCATTTTTTTATTAAATATGAATAGATTAATATTTGTAGTGGTAGATTAAGAATCAAATTCTAAAATTGTCCAGCAGAGGAAATTATACTAGATTTTTTTCTTCCTAGAGTGATAAAATTGCATTTGAAAAGCTTCAAAAATAGTTTTGAACTCATATTTTGACATTGAAATGATTTTGATATTGACTTTGAGATTTTATATAAATTTTATCTTACTCAGTCACTTAAAAATATCAATGTTTTTATGGGGAAAAACCAATTTTTATAAGTTAAATTGATTAGTTTTGGTTTGCAATTTATAGAAGAGAATAATCGAGTAAAAACTTCAACGCAACTCATAAATAATAACATGTGCTTATTTTCTACACGTTAGAGAATTATTAATCTCAAGCATACATATCATTCAACTAATACCAAGAAAGAAAACTTTGTTCTTGCGGATATTTGACGTATCTTGTACAAGCTCTTTTGGCAAAAGATTTGATGCCCGAGGAAGAGTACCAATAGCACGGAGACAATTCAGAGATATATGAGTTATATGGATTCTAACATTAACGTGGCCCTATGTTGACCCAAATTATCGCAGGATGTCATCAGCATACCGCTGAGGTGTTAAAGTTTGAATTGAGTGGGAACACTAGGCCCGATACCTCCTTACATGAATGAGATGATAATCTGCTCCAAGAGTGAACAGGGATTTATCACTGAGAATACTATACTGGTAATCATAATGATTAGTATGACATTGCTGTAGCCAACTCTGTCGATGGATATGGGATTTAAAGTAGATGTCTTGAAGGCCGTTGTGAGCGTAGTCACGCCACAGCCATGTACCATAGGTACCATAGGTGGTATGGAAGAGACTAGAATATTGAATTGCAAAGGATGATGTCGTTGAAATAATTCTACTCTGTCTGATCTTGTCATGCATTTGTGCACCTTGGACTTCTATCTTTCATTCCATCGATGTAAAATTAGATCGTGCAACTTGAAGCAACTATTGCTTCCAGCAACGCGTTCGCACAGTCTTGTCCGTACGGTGCTGAGGGTAGCTTATTGTTCAATACGAGCAGCCAGTTTCATACATTCCCGACTATGGAGCCTCTAACTTGTCCAGCTGGGTATAAGGTTTTTGACAACGTTGTTAAAGACATTGGATGTATCTCCAGTGCACTGCGTCGCCGACTACAAGAAAAGACGAACTGTCAACAATTTTGTTCTTGTTTTGAGCATTGTTAATTGCACAGTAGAAATGCGGACCATGACCGAAGTTAACATTTATTGACCTTGAAAAAATTTAATTATTTGCTTTCTTAGTAGAACGGAATTTGCGTGAGGAATTTTGAGATTATTTTATCGTTGGTGCTTCATTTTTTTCCGAAAGAGTACGTGCACACTTGTACTCTATTATGTATGTATGTTTTAACAGTATATGTAATGAATTTTTATGGGAAATATTAATAAATATGTGAATAAAAATGTGTATTAATATTATGGTCAACATGCAAAATATGCATTTATGTTTAAAATTAATGTTGATTGTGCATTTAAAAGCCTAAAGAGGAGAGATGATTATCTGTGTCACACATATTCGATGAGAACATACAACTGTGTTGTTATTAAAAAATAACAGGCCTGAAATTAGCAATGAAAATTACTTGATATGTTTTCGAATAGACAGATGTGTAAGCTATAACTAGATAGAACTTTAATTGCATCATCATTGTATAGAAATAATATAGAAATTGTGAAGCGATAATCATTAGACAATACATGCTACAAACTAGGAAATTTATACTTATCTTAACTTATTATTTCTGTACGTCGCTTTTCGGCGAGTATTATTTTTTCTTCTCATTAAAATGTTTCCTGATCACGTTCATGATTACCTCCAGTTTTGTCTTATAACTTAAAATCAAATGACTGCAATTTCCAAGACTGATATTTTCGGAACATATTTATACTTATAATGTGTGATGGAATTCCATGTTACCCCTGAGAATTGTTCCTTTTATAACTTCAATAAGAAATAGACGAACACTATGGAGCTTCCCTTCATTTTCAATCATGTACAAAGTGAAAGAGCTGCACTTGCTTAAAAATTTAATACTCTCATCAGTAAGCATTCTCGTAACGGGATTAATTGAATTAATGATCCGAATTCTGCCGTTCCTCGGCTGAAAGAAACTTACACATTACCTATGTAAAGTAAAATACCATTTCTGGAAATGACCCCTCTCTGAGCTCGCAGTGTTACCGGTGTAATCCTCATTAAGAGTGGCAGAATCATAACGTCCCATTAACTCGCTTGTCGTAGCGGATGTAATCACGTTTCGCGAGTAATACGCTTTGAGTTTTAACGAGTTTGGGCGCTTTAATAAATTTTAAAGCGGAAGAGACATATTTAATGTCGCTTCCCACTTTTGAGCAACACGACCTTACAATTCACTAATAAGATTGAATTTCAGAGTGCTGATTTGCCAAGAAAGTTCAGGATTCGGTTTACCTGCTGTTCTTGGTTGATTGCTTTAAAAGTAAATTTGATTAATTTTACCTGAATCATGATGGAGCGGAAATGAAATATTACGAACGTATTGGATTAGTTGTTTGCAGAAAGGAGGCTCACATATATTGTAAATAATTTATTTGTATTGCATTTTCCGTGTTTCCGTTTACTGTCAGTACTTGTTATTCAAATTTAAATTAAAGATGAGTTATGGTTTTTTTTTTTGTTATCGACATTTTACTTTTGAAATTGATTGTTTAGTAATGTCGCACTCTGAAGTTACCCGGTGGCCGCGGTAGCCTCGTGGTCTTGGTCAAGGACTCGAGGCTGGCGTGTCATGAGTTCGAGCCTCGTATTTCTAAAGACCCGCCCTGTAGAGAGGGGGCCGATGCGCGTTAACCCTTTATCTACCGACGGTACTTATAAGTATCATTCGCTTTAAAATTACATTGAATAACCATTTTTAGGAATACTCTGACGATACTTAGCAGGAATACTCTTTTAAATCCACTCTTCCAAGATATATGGCAGCACAGGTTCTAAGATGAGTATTTTAGTGGGAAAGGCGAATAGTTTTAGAGCAGAAATTGCATTTTCAGCGGATTGCCATTTTTGTTCCGAAAAAATAGTTAATGTCAAAAGATAAGTGTCTTATTTTTTTTTTTTATGTTAATGAAGACCTTAGAAAACGATTTGACTCTTTATTTTAAGTGAACAGTCCATATATAATTAATTTTACCGTTGAATATCATTAATTAATCAATTAGCTGTAACAGATTAAATTTCCCAAAGTTAAGTATTTTGTTTATGTATATCCCTTAATTTTCCATGTATTGCACGAAAAAAACTGCAGTAAATCATAATGCGGTAGATAAAGGGTTAAATATGTTAAGGCTAAAATGTGCTCCCGTTGGTGTGGTGTGGTAGAAGACTGAGGTTTCCTTTTCGTCACTTGACCGAGATTTAAAATTACGGGGTCCGTCACCGATAGCCCTTGTGTTACTGTATAGTTCTACGTTAATATAACTCACTCACTCGCTTATGTTACTAGAGAAGAGTATCTATAATCCTTGATTTCTATTAAATGTTTGCAATTTAGATTTTCCTAAAATAATTTGTATGATGGACTTAAAGTTATTATCCTGAAATAGTTCCCTGATAACCTAATTCTCTAAATGCAAAATTGTCCGACAAAAAATGGAAATATGCGTAAAAAAAATGTATTTTCACCATTGGTTAAGTTTAAGGAAAATATATAATGAAAAAAATATATTTAATAAATCAATTGGACACGCATTTTCGCTTACCTTTTTCCTTTGATGATCACTGTTCATCCTGTTCCAACAAAATGAGTTTTCCTGAATTTGCCGCGTTTGCACTTTAGGGATTTTACTTTCACTTTTCTTTAAAAGTAACTTCTGAAAAAAAATAGAATTATTATGGTTTGACTGATTACGATGTGGAATATTTCTCAAGGGAATTTTTGATTTAGTTCTGAAAGGAAGTAGACATTTGTGAATCGGATTGTTTTTTCCCCGCCCTATCTTTTTGGGAATTGAGCAAAGTATTGTGTTGCTTATATGTCTAATATTCTTATGGTCGTTGAATATCAATACTAAGACATTTTTTTTGTCTTTATTACTGCTCAAATATCTCTCATTTCTAAAATTAATGAGTTTCGAGTTATACTTTTTTACATGGTTTGGAAGTATAGAAAATGTTTAGTATCAAATTTCGTTCTGATCATTTGATAATTCTAAATTACATGCCCACTAGGTTTTTTATAACATGCCTTTATTGTTTATTTTGTTTTTAAAGTGCTTTTTGATCAAATTTTATTTCTGTGATAGAGGTAGTAAATAATTTCTATTTCAAAAATTTATTTTTGAACTATCCCCAGAATTATTTTTAATATTGGAAATCATTTCTATGTATCTAATTAAGTATTTGACTTTTCCCTCAAATTTTCGAACATAAATTAATAATACAGCAGTTAAAACGACTTAATTTGTTATGGGTGAAAACATAATTAAAATGAATCTATTAATTTTTTTCCTTTATTTTAATCATTATCCCTTTAAAATATGAAAAATTGTGCGAATAATTCTGGAGTGACTGTTGCTCATAATTAAGATCAAGCCATCTGCTTTCCTAAAACTTCTTAAAATGCAATTTCTGGAAAGTAATTATTCCCAGAAGTTTGGGTACTTTTCTTTTTTCGCGCCTCTTTCATTTATAAATCTGTCAGTTTATTCATGGAGTGGTGTTTTTAATCTCCTTGCATCATTTTTTTTTTTTAAATTCCTCTTCATTCTTCTTATTTTCTGGGTAGAAATGACGAGAAAATTGTCCTCCATTTTTCTAAAGTTCGACGTTAATGCGGTTTAGGAAGCTTCAAGCTCATAATATCTTGGCAATATTTAACAATTGCTTCGTCGAAAATACCGTTTTGGTAGATTAAAGAATTTTCTAAGACTTACATAAAAAAAAAAATTTAATTTCAGCAGTGATCTTGCAGGTGATGTTTTATTTTTTTTTCTTCAGTTGTAGAGAAAGTTAATTTTCTGAAGAATTTAAAAAAAGAAAACCCATAGTAATGCATCATTTTGGACTACCATAGCATTTTTCTTTCCTAAAACAAAATGCCGCCGAGCTCCTGTATTCAAAGTTCAGAGTTTACATTACAAAATTAGGTAATTTTTTCTTTTGAAAGACATTAGCAAATGATTTTTTTTTGTATGTATATATTTATCATTTCGTTGATAAAGTAAATATTTTTGAATGAAATAAAATCTTTTAGTATTGATTGAAATTTTTTTCATAACTACAAACGAACCGAATTTTTTTAAATTCATTTATTAGCTTTCAACACATTTATTAGGCTTAGTGAAATTAAATTTATTTTTGATTGATCATAATTTAAGTATGTTTGTATTTTGATCAGTATTATTTACTGGAAAAAGGAAGCAGGATTGTGTTTTAATGCTAATTCTACGAAGAAATTTGTATTCAGCATCAGTGAAAAATATTCAGTGATGACATTATGATAGAACAGTACTCCATTTTTGGAAAATACAGGGTGATTATAATTAAACTTCCACTTTCAAGATGCTGTAAAAAAAGGAATCACTGCTCAAAATGATTTCAACTTTGAACTAAATGTACTTGAAGGTCAAAATGGTACAGCATAAAAAAAATCATTGGCTTTTTTTTTGTTTTTTTTTGTAGCTTTATACGGTTTTGGACCCCAAGGCCAGTTAAAAACAGATTTTTCCCATCCTATGCTGTTTACATTTATCCTACCTTGCCGTGGTGGATGGACTTTACTTTAATACTGCAACAACTGTTGAATGACTTGGAAGACATTTTTTTCATCAAAAAACCGAAACAGTCATGCACATTGAATAGTGCAGTTGATTTTATGTGCAACTCATGCCAAAGCCGCTGTAATTCGATTCAATGTGCCACTTATAGTCGAATCCACTTTCGCTATGCCGCACATAGCGCTATTGATTGATACACTGTAAAACTTTTTTTCTTATATCATACCGTTTCCTCCCTTTTCAAGTATATTCATTTCAAATTTCAAGTCATTCTGGCTTTCATAACATTTTGAAAGTGAAATTTTAATTATAATCACCTTTTACAACTATTGAGGTGAGGAACATCATGACCGTATTCTTTTCCATGATTTTTTTATAAAAATATTTATTTCTTTAAAATTTAAATTTGTTACGAATATTAAATATGATAAGTATTAGACACTGTTAAAATTGAAAATATAAGCTGATTAATTTTACAAGGAAATTTTATAGATATTTTGAATCAAGTCAAATATTTATGAATCAAGGCAGGTTAACGAATGGCGATACTGTCGTTTTGGTTACACTAAATTAGTTTATAATACGGTGAATTTTTAAAAAATGATTTGTGCCTAGCAACGCTTAAAAATACGCAAGGAGATATGTTTTAATTATTTTTTTTCACTGCATTTGTACTCGAAAGGTTCCATTTATGGGAGCATTTTAATTCTTTGTAAGCAATGATTATCTTTGTATCCTCTGTTTTAACTCTGTTATTTTCCTTTTGACTAATTCATAGAGATGAGTTTGTAAAATATACTTTTCGGGTTGTAGAAGAAAATATGATAGCTTTATCATGGTAAACATATTAGACGTTATGGCTAATTTCCTCATACATCGTCTGTAAATACCATTCTTATGTGCTTTATCTTGTAGCTGTTTAAGAGTGAAGAGATTCAATTAATCTTGAACAAAGGATTGCTTATTATCTAAGTTGTTGTCCTACATGGATATAAAATACGAATTTTTTTTTTATTAGTTTATGTAATAATTCAAGTTTCTTTGCAACCCTTATGAAAAGCTTTCACGAGGTCTGAAAATAAACTACCATCATAATCTTAGATAAAAGAAACAAAGATTAATAATTTTCGTTTTTTGTAGCACTAGTTCCGTTAGTGAATACTTTATGAATTCGAAATTGTAAAGCGAAATTTGGTTTTAGATTTTGAACTGATATCTTAGGATCTATAGTTCATGCATTTTATTAGTATGGGGAAAGGAGGTTATGTATATTATCGGTTAGTAACTTCGGGGTTATTGCATGTTTTTGCCGAGGATTGATACATATGCTGCGGATGTTCTAGAACTTAGCTTGCGCAAAACTTCTGCATTTGTCAGTTTATCGATGTAACAGATGGGTTGATTTTAACGATAATTTGTCATTTTTTTAAATCTTTTAACTATGGTATGATTTTTGTATTTTTAACTCGAGAACTATTTCAGAAACATGGTGGAAGCACTTCATACCTACCCCCAAAAATTCTCTTGGTGTTTCCGATGACTTTAAGGATTTCTGGATGTAAATAATAATCCTCTTGTGTGAGAAGTTATATTTCCATTTATAGATAATCCATAGGAATTGCATTCCGAGTAATTACATTCGTATTTAACCATTCGAAATGTATGACTCACTTGTCTGCTCAACTCTTCTCTAATCCTCTCCTCTTTCATACCTTCCCCTGTACAGTCAGAAACAAAGAATGCTCAAGATGAATTAATGACTTTGTGTTTGTTTGCGTCAAGCCTCGTCCAGGACAAGGCGTTTAATCCTCAGTATTCGACATTTTTAAACAATAGAACTGAAACTAAGAGCATCATCAATACCCTCACCCTTTATTCTTTAAAAAAAATTCAGATAAAATTTTACTTTAATCTTTTTCCTCCCCCCTCTCCTTTGGGTTACCATACATTTCTCCAGAGGTTTTGTTACTATCTGAAACATATTGTACATTTTGAAAATTGATTTTCAGTCTTTTTAATCAATGTTATACATTTCTCTTTTTCATCATTCCCTTTCTTTCTGATAAAAAAGAAAGTATATTCGCTTAGTGCATTTATCTATTGCTAGGGGAAAAATAAGTTTCTACTTAACTTTCTAATTCTTAATTTATTGTGGGATCATTGCATCCCCCCTCCATTAATTAAGGTTGCTAAGGGATTCCACTTTCTAGTTTCGTGTCTATAATTTAACTCTACCAAGAGTATTCAATCAAAATACTAGAAAAGAGAATGGGAGGGAAAAAAGAGAAGGACCAGTAAAAACGAGAAAAAGCTAACCAAAGAGATAAGTACCTCAGCATTTAAAACCGCTATCAGCTATTAAATCGAATAACCGAAAGAGACCGTGATAACGCAATTCTCAACAGACTCTAGAATTTCTTCATTCGATTCTGCGATATCTCGTAGCCGAGATTTTTATTTCCTCCAGTCTTTTTTTTACTCTTTCTTTTGCTATGTATATTCACCATTTAAACTTTTCATTTCTTAGACGGCAATTCTGTTAATTAAAGAAAGCCAGAGCTTTTGTGTGCAGAACTGTACCCGTCTGCTCTGCTAATTAAGTTAATTTTTTTTTTTGGAAGGCGCAGGTTTAATTAATGATTATATTTCTTCCCACAAAATGTTTAAATTCCGATGTTTTCTAAACTTTGGAAATGAACTAGATGGATGCTATTAAAAAAACTTTAAAAAGCTTCAAAATTTGTGAAGATTTATATGTATGGATATATATTAATGTTCATATTTTTCTCTTGATAATTTTTTCCATTTTATTTTCGTGTAAGAATAAAAGAATAAGGTAGCCATTGAAATTAATAATTAGAATGATCTAAAAATAGTTTATCATTATCTTAATCGTCTCTTATATAATGAGCTTTTATTTAAAATGTTACAAAAAAAAAAGCTCTTTAAAATGAAACTGAATTTATTTTTTTTTATAAAACTTTTACTACCTCTGACTCTTTATATATCAAATGCCTAACCATTGACCATCAGGTCATTAGGCAAGCTACCTGAATTCATAATTGTTCATTAAAATAAATATTCATGGATGAATGAGGATTATTTTTCTGTAGAAGATTTTTAAAGTTTTTTTAAGGGTACGATTCAATTAACAGAAATCGGTCAAAAAATAAAATCAATCTTTTTTACCCTAAACTTTTTTTTATACATTTTTCTATGATCTCACAAAATTTAAAATAAGCTCTGTTTAAAACAACAACCAACAACCAGAATTGTAATAACTTTTATGTCTGGATTTATTCGCACCCCAATGACAATAACTTAAAACTGATTTATCTTCATTTAAAATGCGAATGATTTTATTCTATTGTGCTGAATGTTTTGAGAGAAGTTTTTTTAACTAATACTATCAATACATGCAACAAAAATTGGTTTGTATTTTTAAAGGAAAATAATACTAATTTTTTTTTTAAATATTGATTTTTGAATTTATATATTGTTTAAGAAATTTTTTAATAGGCATTCATAAAAAAAAGTATTTTGCAAATATCAATCATGTTACCAATAAACCCATGCCAACTTTTGTTATACGTAGTTCGACGTATTTGTAAATCAAATTTCATGTGCATACGTCAATTATTGTAAGAGGTGAAGCATTTCAATAATTTCGCGATTTCTTAAATTTTTCTTTAAAAAAAATTAAATGGTTAGATATAAAGGGTATAAAAATTAATGGTACATATATATGAGGCAAATAATAAAAAAATTGGGAAAATCATTAAATTAAAGATTTTTTTTTAAGGGGACACAGTACGATTCTCAATTGACAAAAATCGGTCAAAAAATCAAATTTAATTTTTTTTAGCCTAAACTATTCTTTATATACTTTTCTATAACCTCTCAAAATTTGAAAGCTCTAAATTTAAAAAAAACACAGAATTATGATAACTTTTATATTCGTTTTTATTCACATCCCTATGGCAAATCAAAAATTAAAGATAAAATAAGTAGTTTGTCTTAATTTAAAATGCTAAGGCTTTTTTCCTATTGTGCGCAATGCTTTGAATTTTTTTAAACCTATTACTAACAGTACATGTAACAAAAGTTGATATGCATTTTTGAATCAAAGCAATGCTTATTTTTTAAAAAATAATTGAAATCAGAATTTATACATTTTGTAAGGAATTTTGAATAAGCATTCATAAATAAAAGTATTGTACGAATACCAATCATGTTATCGCAAAACCCATACCAACTTTAGTTATACATAGTTTAACGTACTTATAAATCAAATTTCATGCATGTACGTAAATTCTTGTAGGAGTAGCAGCATTTTAAAATCACTTCAAAAATTTTTCCTTAAAAAATTAAATGACTAGCTTTTGATGAAATTTTGAGCACAAAATCTGTTTTACGTAGTATACACACATAGGAGGCAACCAAAATTTTTTGAAAAGCCTTAAATTGAAAATTTTTGCGTAAATCGTACCATGTCCCCTTAAATGTAAATCTTACTATGTCCCCTTAAATGTAATTCTTACTATGTCACCTTAAATGTAAATCTTACTATGTCCCCTTAAAAAATTACTGAAATCTGTGAAAATAGGAGAGAGATGAATTTCTTGTTAGTTGCGTGAGACTTCATGACTTTATTTCTTTATGTCCAACGAATTTTTTCCTGCCTAATTAGGTGAATATTTTTTTTCCTTCAAAAAAGCACATTTTTTGGAGTAATCTGCACTTTTCATATTATTTTTTTAAAAAAAACTACTTCGTAGTTTCCTTTTCAAAATTTAAGCATATATTTTTTAAAACTAAAATTTAAACAGAAATATTAAAGCGTGAATATTTTTGTAGAGCATGAATACTTTTTATTCTCAAAAATTTTCTAAAAGTGCTTTTTAAGACAACATAGAGAGAGTGACAAACTCCATTGTTATTTTTTTAATGCATTACATTATTTTGCTTTAAATAAAAAGTAAAACTTTTCTCTTTATATTTGCATTATGAATAATAAGAAAAACTGTACATATTAAAACCAATTTTAATTTATCCTTTTAGATTAAAAATTCTTCAAAAGATTGATGCGCTTTAAGTGTTATTCAGTGATGACTCGTTTATAATTAGAATAGAGCTCAGTGTAACGGAAAATAATTGCTTGGAAAAAATCGTTCGCCGTTCAGATATATGTAAGCAGTTATAAACCTCATCATTCTTTCGGTTCAGTACACAAGTAATGATCTGTTGTCATGGATATTTCCACGATCGAATATAGAATGTATGTTTCCAAGCATAAAAATTGCTTCTTCAATTACGATATTGTTTTGGGGAGAACAGCTGTCGTAGTGTTTTGATATGAAATTTTCTTTACTTATAAGATATTCTCGAAGATGGGTTCTCTTTTGTGATATGTGTGCATGCATATTTTTTAAAAATTTATCGTCCAGTAATAGTGGTTTGATCTATAATCTGCTAGAAGTATAAAATAAGTAAAAGTTGAAACATTATTTTTCCATATTTTTCGCACACATGAAAAGACTTACCATGCAGAGGAGCTGATGCATGCTAAATCTGCTGAGAAAAATTCTAAAATTCTCACACTGACATTGTGTAAAAGAGTGGTTCAGTTCAGGTTTCATCCTCGTCAATAAAACAGAATGAAGTGGTCCGCGTCGACAATAACCTTAGTGAATCTTCAAAATGGCCGGCTGGGTGGCGTAGTTGGTTTGTCACTGGCTTTCTGTACCTGAGGTTGCAGGTTCGACCCCGGTCCAAGTCGGTGGATTTTCCTGATGCAGAAAATCGACAGCGGCCATGTCGTCTGATTAAACGGCATGAAAAAGATCCCTTGAGTGTTTGTTTGGCTTGGATGATCTCGGTAAAATTAAATTCTTATGACCGAATTTCACATCGGCAGAGCACAGGTGTCTTCCTCTGGAAAAGAAACTGGGTGTCAAAATTACTTCCGGTGATTGGTATCGCCTAAATGGTGCCGCACTAAAAAGTGATACCAGCTCCTGGGGAATGTACTAGTTCTGCATAGTTAGAAATACCAACACGCAGCCCCGTTACAGAAAATCTTCAAGAGACGTTGTCGCGGCCCGAAGGTCGCGAGTGTAAGACGGTTCAAGGAAGAAGCAGACAAAATCTTAAAAATAGCTACTTTTATTCTATCTTTAAATATTTATGAATTATACAATTTTATAACTTAACTCTAGGAACAATCTGAAATTCTATTCCCTTAACCGGATACACAAGATTATTGAAATTCATTTATATGGAGTTGAAGCTCCATGTTATTATCCTTCTCGAAGCCCGATAGCTTGGTCAGCTCCAAGGTTGTTTACTTCCACAATTCCTGGTGGATTCTACGTCAACTATTAGTTTCAAGACTCGACCACCTAGTCGTTGTTTACCTTTTCTAATATTTGGATTTCACGCTTAACGATTAACCATTAACCTCGCATACTCAACGACAGGTACTTAATAGTAGTTTACATTTGCATAAAATCAAGTCATCTCTACGGAAAGCGGTTTTTAAACTAAAATCACAGTTAATTTTCTTTGAGAGGATTAGTAGAAGAACCCGAATGTACAGTACTCGTTACAACGTTAATAAACAATCAATAAAATGATCATACTTGATAGAGAGGAAATATTAACAGAATTTCGTATTTTCTGGATAGTGATTTGTTTTTTATTATTACTAAGTAATTAATTGACATTAAATGTTAGTATGAAATAATAAAAAAATTAGTTTTCTATGTAGTACAAAATTGGAATAACATAAATGACCGAATGAAGGGACTTCTAGTTTGACTGCATTTGAAACTGATTTTAACGTAAATTTTTAGAGTAATTTGTTTTTGTTCTTCGCTTATATTCTTCTATTACAATGTTCTTGTTAAAACTATCGCCTACAATTCTTGGATCATAAGTAGTACGCACAATCTGATTTGAACCGCCCATCCGCTATATTAGTTAGTGACGCTGTCTGCGGTGCCATAGGGCCTGGGTTCGAATCCCGGAGAAGACATGGATGTTTGCAAATTATAGTGTCTTCGCGGCATGGGGATACTCTAATTAGTCGTCGAGCCGCAAGTCCTCTCGTGAGGTTGGTGGAAGGGGAAGAAAGGTGGGAGGCTCCCTGATTACTCCTAGGATTTTCTTCCTCAAAATTGGGGTAGAATCGAGCAAAATCGTACTGTCACCAGTATGGTGCTCAAAGCTAAGTCTAACGACAGGCCCAAATGTAGCCCTTCACCGCGATGAATTTCATGGACCTTGATTTGATGTTGCTGTCGATCAGGTGGCATAAGTAACAACAATACTGATTTATATATATATATTAAAAGAATGAGAGCTTCGATTCCTCTGCTGTACAATATATTTAACTAGTACTTAAATGTAAACAATTTTTTTCTGTTTTGAAATTTTTTAAATAAAACTTTTTACATTACAGAAAGTGAACTTGTGGTAATAAATGAATATTATGGAAATTTGTTGATTGTTATCATATTGGGTTATCAATTATTCAAACAAGTTGCATTTTACTTGTAACTTTAATTGTATGTAGAATTTTGTAAGTATCACTAAATAAGGAAATTTTTTGAATAAACTGTGAGAAAAATTTAGGTGTCATTTAAACTGTTATATAAACAACTGCATTAACATCAATAATGCAAAAATATATTGATAAATAAAGTATATTTTACGTATAATTTCATTGTACCTTTTAACTTTGCTCGAACATTAACGGTGTCAATTGTTTTCTTGTGTTCGTCAAATGTTTTCTTTTAGAAAAAGTATAGATCCGCGAACCATTATTATTAAATAAAAATAAGACATCTTAAATTTTCCATATCTGTAAACGGTAAAGTGGATTCTCGTGTCATCTTAAATCCGATTATATTCAATCTCTTATTTTATTGCTATTATCACACACGCAGCATCTCGAGTTTCTCGGTAAACGATTGAAAAATATAGGGATTTTCTCATATCGTACACAGACATCCCATGCCTGAGGGCTAAAAAATAAATATTGTCCATAGGGCGGGGTAATTTTTCAAATAAACGCATTTTTCTAAGCCGCATCTTTTCTCCTGTGTAAATCACCTACTGGCGGAAAGGGAGCAATTCGCGTCAAATAGGCCCCGATCGATTGGTTGATTAATCTGTTTAATCATCCGTGTTTTAAACCTTGCTACACTTTTTCTCCTTCCCTAAGCATTCATTTATCTACGTAAAGATAACAGCTAAATCCTTTTACTTTTCCCAGGAAAGTAATTTATTAGGAGAAAAATAGCTTTTGTTGTGTTCATTTGGTTTACCCTCAGGTCTGGGCCGGTTGCATGGTATCGCGTTGTTTTAGTGCCGTCTGCTGTTTATGTACCAGTCGTAAAAGTCGAGGTATTAGACAGTCGCTGTAATGTTGCCTGTTAATTTTTGTTATATGTCAAGGTGTTTGATTACGACTAATAATTATTTTTTAATGGATTCTGTTTTTATACATCGTTGTAAAATTTGATTTATTAAACAGAAAAATTGTTTGTAACGAACGTAACACATGTGAATGATTATTATCATTTTGTAACAGCAATAATTTCGTTGATTGGGTTAATAAAGATGCAAATTAAGTGAAATAACTTGCTATATATATTTGTACTGTTAAAAAAATAGTTCAGCTCTTGGATTTATTTCTTTCGTATCGAGCATAATATTACTATTTTCGGCTCATAATTAATTTAATGTTTCTGCGTTAATTATTGCTTATTAATTTTGAGTATATCGTGTTACTCTTTAAATCTTTATTTAATCTATTTTGTTTTGGATAATCGTTAAGAGACTATAATGTTTTCTCGTCACACAGTTGAAAAGTCGGCTTCTTTTTGAGAATAGGATAACCGCGTTCCTATGCACACGTGCATCCTTAAAATATTGCGGGGTCTTGTCTTTGGTCATCGCCCCGGAAACCTTTGACTACGTGAGAACCCTTACACCGCCCACGAGCCGGATGTAACTCGAGGATAAAGTGAGAATGCGTTCGAAACCTTCGAACAGGACAGATGTAATCTCCTCCCTCACAAACTGCAGAATTTGGACTATAATGAACTAATCAACCTCTTAACAACTTCTATGTATATACTGTAATTAATAGCTGTGACGTATATAAACCGATTATTTAAATTTTTTAAATATCACGCTACCTTTATTTTTCTGAAACGTCACAAGACGAACCAACTTAGAGTAATACATATTTGTGTTAAGTTATAGCATTATTTTTTAGACCTATTTGAGGGTATATATTGTGTAAAGGTCTTTTAAATGATTCTTCAATTTTAGCATTTCTAATTTATTTATTTCGAACTTTTAACAATTAAATATGATGCTTCATTACTGATTTTTAGTTTAGAAACTGTTGGTTTTTTAAAAAGTACTTAAAAAGTGTGTGTGTGTGTGTGTGTTTTTTTTAAAAGAACCTATTATAGTTTAGGTCAGTAATTGTTTATCTAAGCCAAAGTAAAACCAGATCTTTTCACATTTAGACTTATTAAGCTTTTATTTTTGATGAATTCTGTTTTATGAGTTAAAAAGAGTAATGACAAACAACGGTATAAAATAAATTCATAATAATTTTATTGTTCTCGGCAATTTTGATAAAATTCGTTGAATGTGCGTATAATCTCATCATACGGCTCTTTTGAAAATAAACCTACCTCTTTAATAATTCCAACTTCTCTAAATGTTAAAAAAAGTTTCTATTCCTTAACTATTTTTTTGTTTCTTATTTAATAGAGTTAAATTTTAATAGAAAAGTTAGATTTAATATGCTTCTTCATGAATTTAAATCTCCCTTCCACCCCTTGGTGCTTTTAGATTTAACTGTCAGGTTTTTAATAATAAATTCATTTTAAATCTTGATTAAGCTCTTTCTTTAGATCTGGGCGATTTTTTTTTCTTTAGTTCAAAATTTAAAGGTGACGTATTTTCGGGATTATTTTTGGGTAAATTTGATTTAAAAAATATTTTATTTTAATGTGCTTCATAGAATTAAATTTTTATTTGAACTTTCGATCAAATGAGATTTTTTTTTGTTTTTCAATTCCTACTATTTTAGCTAACACTTTCTATTTATTTATTTATTTATCTTGGTGGAATCTTCAATCGTTAATAAAATACATTTTAAAGCGCTCAATTGAGCTGAAATTTTATATACATGATTATTTTGGATGGTAATACAATAATGTAGTTCTAATTAATAAAAATTAATTGATTAAAACTGATTATTTAAATAATTACAAATATATAGCCTCGTTGGCATCATTTTTGGCGACTTAGCAACCCTTTTGGTGACTTGTGTCAAAACTTGAAACGGTTTTTTTTTTCTCACGTTTTGAAGCATTCAGTTGAACTGAAATCTTATA
>BMAV01025182.1:345607-357215 GCA_019973955.1 Trichonephila inaurata madagascariensis | reverse complement strand
TGGTGGTGGTGGCGTGTCCGTGGGAAATCAAAGAAAACCGTGAGTTGACAGCACGCAGTTTGCGATCTCTTTGATATTGTTCGAATAGAGTCTCATGATCGGAGGGAATTCTCCAAGGAGAGCCCCAAAGAGCGGAAAATTGCGGGACAATAAAAAACATGATGAGGAGTTAGTGAAGTATAAGGGCAATTGTCACATAAACGATTGGTTTTTGTTCCATCTTTATGTGAATTTTCTTGCCTCAGAAGTGCTCTCTTTTAGCGTTTATTTCACTGATCTACGAATCTACTTTGATGGAGTTTCCTTTAAGGCTGTCTTCGGTTAATGTTAAAGAATAGGACCCGAATTCGGAACATTTTTTCAGATATAAAAGAAATGAAAAATTAATATAATATTCTGGCTTCACTATACTTTAGAGAGCAGAATTTTTTTTTTTCATATTTCCCATTTTTAACCTAGTCGATTCATTTTTTTCTGGTATAAAATGTGTTTCGCGTTTTTTCTCCTATACCGTAATGTTAAATGAACTATGCCTTCACGTATTAAAACGAAAAAGAAAGTATTCATGGAATATTTTGAAATTTTTAAAAACACTATATTGTCAACAGAGGTATGAGTTATAATGCAAATTTTTATGGATATTGAAGCATTTTTCTGTCTGAAAATGTGCTTCATGTTTAGTTCAAGCTCTCGTACTTTTACCGAAGACAGCCTTAAGACGGTGTCATGCAACTGCATTTGCATCATGGAGAGTTGTTTGGCCAAGGGTTCCATCTTTTAGATCTCTTGCTTCATTAGCTAACCTATTTGCTGTTTCGTTACCAGGGATTCAGACGTGCTCCAGCATCCATTGCAAGGTGCACAGCGTCTTAATTTTTCCAACTCCTTGAGTCGGTACAGAATATCTTGAGTTAGTCGTGTTTTTGACTCAGCGGAGCTATCTAGAGCTGCCCTGGAATCAGATGTTTGGTCTCTGGGTCATATTGGTAGATCTAGGATTAAATTATAGTTATCAGAAGATATAGAAAAAAAGGAAAAAAATCTGGCTCTTAAAGATTCAACAACTCCATTGACAGGTCGCATCCTATTCGCTTTTAAAAAAAGTCAGGAATCTTGGAACCTAACGGGCTGACATTTTTGACTTGCAGTTCTATATTCCCGAATAATTTTCCATACACTGCCATAACTAAGATCAGACTTATTCGTAACCATTTGAATGATAGATTTTCAGTCTAATAGGATCAATTCTTCCTCTTTCATCACTGTGGCAGCATTGTCTGTAGTGATAGTTTTCAGGCCTTTTTGAATCGTTTGTGAGGGACATATGAACAGTTTTCCTCCTCACAGCAGTGTCCTATGACGAGCTATCATTTGCATAAAAGGCCATAATTTCAATGTGGATTTGCCCGGTGTTATAATTTTTCAAATGACGAAACTGAATCACACTACGAACATCTATGTTTTCTATATTGAAATCAAACCACTATTAATAACGGTATTTACATACATATATTACAATGTATAGTTAAAATCCCCCACCCCTTCCTCCTCCTCTTTAATGCTTGAAAAATTTTTATGCAATAGAGTATTGCTCCAGAATATATATTTGGTAACTTTTGCATGCAACTTTGCGAACATATAACTTTTGTTAGTATTATATTTATTTTTATGAAATTTAAATATTCGCAAAAATTTTTTTAAAAAAAATATGAAGTTTGAGCCGTTTTTTCAAATTAAATCTTAAAAGCACTAAGCCTTAATTATTTTTAAAGGACGAGGGAGAATTTGTAAATTTAAAAGAGCATTTCTGACTTCAGAACGATATATTGATTAACAGAATTCTTTTTTTTTAAGAGAATACAATTTTTTAGTGAAAGTTATATTTCTTAATTACGTTTTAAACATTCTGGAAACGTTAAATGTTAAATTTAAGATTCTGTACATGTATTTAAGTTTCATGTTTAACTATGCATGTCTGAAACTAAAAATATAAATTTTACTGAACTGTTGTGCTGCTAATTTTTAAAACACTAAAGATGTTTCAACGATCCAATCCGTATGTAGTAAATTTGCTTGGCATCCTGAATTTTACGTAGGTTTGACAAAGGATTTACCATAAATGTTGAAAATTATACTTTTGTGAATGATTCTTCAAACAAGTATAAGAAACTGGCAAAAATAAATTTTTCAATACTTATTTATAACTTGTGAAAATTTAATAATTTAATTAACCCGTAAAATATGTTTAGTATAATTTAGTAGTAGTTTTTCTTTTAGTTTTATTTGATTAAAAAATCGGCTATGCATAAATCAATCAATTGCAATTTTGTGGTTTTTATGAGCGACAGTTATATTGTTAAATAATGTGTTTTAAAGAAAATTTTATTTATAATGGAATTTGTTCTTTATTCCTTAAATTCTGTTATTAAAATTATTTATGCTATTATTTTTCAATCGATTTTTTTTTTAAAAAGATGTTCTTTTTGTTGATTTGTTATTCAAAAATATGAAGGGGAAAGAATAACAGATCTTTTGCATAAACTCTCATTTTATGAGATGAGTTGAATTTTCTGAAAGAACTAATTTTAAAATGAAACTAGCTTTTTTATCATGTTAATATCTTTTATGAAATAAAATTGGTTTATCGAATTCATTTTTAATGCTCGTGAATGATAAAGCGTACTTTATTAAGTGTATTTTCGAGAATCCATTCAATTGTAAACTGAAATTTTTACAGACAGTAAAGATTTTTAATTCTGAAATGAAATGAAATGATTTATAAATCATCTCCATTAATTTCAAAACACATTTTATCGGGAAAGCTTTTATAAAAGGAATCCAAAAGCATTATTACACGAAATTCAGAAAAATTGAAATCTTGGTCGTGATGTATTTTTTTTTCGAATTAGTTTTGAATGTTTTTCTTCATAAGTAGCAATTTTATTTTAAATCATTTTAGCAGTGTAAATGTGATTTTTAAAAGAATTTGTTTTCCTTGCTTGGTTTGTTAAATTTCGAACATGTTTCGAAATACGTTTCAAATAAATTTATTTATACAATATTTCATAATTTTACGTTTTACTCTAGCGAAATAAAAGCATGGAGTAATAAAAAAAATTCTATTATTAAAGATTTCATTTAGAGATAAAAAGCGGAAAAAATGGTAGCACTTTAAAATATTTATTAATCTATGCTTAATTAGTCTTGGGAGTGGACAAAAAGATCTTTATTGAATAGAAAGAAAGTAAATATTACATGATGAACCGTTTCGCAAATTTAGAAGTGAAAAAAAGTCGTATTGCTTTCTTTTTTTTCTTGTATTGATTGAAAATTGTGCATGTGCATTATTTCAAATGTAAAAAGGGCGAAACAATCCACGGAGGAGATATTTAAAGAAATGTTCGATTGTAAATTTTTTTTTTAAACAATTACTAGTTTAGTTTATAAGAGCGTTCTTAAGATTTTATTTAATTGTGGTATCAGATTTTTCGAACAATGCTAAGAGTTTATTTCTCCCTCGGGAGATAATTATTTTAGGCATGTTTCATTTTGAATAATTGCTGAATGTTTATCGAAGGATTTAAAGTGAAATCCTATACAAGAGATAAAACATAAAAGTAAAATTATTAAATCTATATAAGATTTTTTTTTTAAATTCATTAGTTAGAAATATATAAAAAATATTAGATAAATTTTGTGTAATAAAATTATAATTTTTCTTTACTTGACTTTATTCTATTTAACTCTCAACATCTGTGTTGAAAAATATTTTTATTCATTATTTCTCTTTTTCTTGCACAATTCGATATTCCTCTAAGTTGATTTAAATCAGTATTTAGAGATTTTAATTTAAAAACAAGTAATATAAAATTTTTTTTTTAAGTCAGTTCCTACTTAGGCCAAAGAAAATTTTTTATTTTTAGCTACTTTTTATTAAATAGTTACAATTAATATAAATATGTATATACATAGAACAGAATCACAACATTAAGTGGTAATTAATTTTTATTAATTATTATTAAAGTATCGTATTGTCATCCAAAAAAATCGTGTATATAAAATTTTAGTTCAACTGAATGCTTTAACGTGAGAAAAGAACCTTTTCAAGTTTTGACTCAAGTCGTCAAAAGGGTAGCTAAGTCGCTAACGTGGCTGTATTTGTAGTTCTTTAAATAATTAGTTTTAATCAATTAATTTTTATTAATTATAATTAAATTATTGTATATTGTCATCCAAAATAATCATGTATATAAAATTTCAGCTCATTTGAGCGCTTTAAAATGTGTTTTATTAACCATTGAAAATTCCACCAAGATAAATAAATATATAGAGAGTGTGAGTGAATAGGGTTGGAATTGAATAAAGAGGAAATCATTTAGTTTAAAATATATGGAAGCGTTTGTGTGTGAATCTGGTACTAACTCGCGTGTGCTTCATAACGGTAATTTCAAAAAATAAAATTGAGAGTCTAAACGGTGAGGATTTTTCTATTTTCTTTATAAATATACAATAAAAATTTTTTTACGAGAGGCTTAATATTGCTATACTAGGAAGAAACAAACACAAAATCCGCAATGGGCTAAATTTGCGTGACATCATAGTCACATGATAAATGCAATCTCACGTTTCCAGCAAATCATTTCTTTCGCTTCCACTGTTGCCAACTTTTACTTTTTAAAGAAACTTTCTTTTAAAAAGTGCATATTTGGTAACAATAATACACAAATAGGTAAACAAAATGCTCTTGATTTAAAAATATACGTTTGATTTAAGAATTCTTTTTTTAAATTTTGAAAACCTTTTAGAAGAATCCTAATATTGGAACATCTTCACAATTATGTTTCCTTTGTGATTGTAGGTTCTTTGTTTCAACTGAAGTTCCATAATTAACCAGGCATAAATAAGTTAGTCTATCTTTAGTGGCTAAAGATGTATTATTCCAAAAACAGCCACACACACAACACAAAACAACATTAAAAAAAACTAAGTACGATACATTTAATTAGTTGACCATTTCGCTTCCATGCTCGCGAAAGTAACCGCCATTCCACTCGTCTCTCCATGTTGTACTGTTCTTTTCTGTCCATCCAAATGTCAGCGCCACCTATATATATATGTAATAATTCCCTCTAACATACTTTAAATTAACTCTCTTTAATGATCTGTAAATCTTTCATTCTTAGGTTTAAAATAAAACATTGTAATCTTAATCGTAATCGGTTAAACCTAAATCTAAAGCCCGCGCATTTTAGCCAATCAGATGCCCAAAGGAAAACGCCTATTCAACGTAATCGCACTCTTTTTCTCTGCTTGCCGCCATAATGTACGATTGAAAATACTTGCTGCTTTTTGGTCTTTGTGTTGCGTCCTCCAAAATGCCGCTGTCTACTCAATGTGGAAATGGAATGTAATTGTGCTTTAATCTGCTGATGCGTGCCCATAATAAAGGAGGTAAAGCTATTCTGAAGACGTCATTACTAAATCCAAATTGATAATCTTCTACTCCGGCCAACACTACTTCAATCTATTATATATATATATGTTAACGCTAGGCGAATCTTACATTAACCATTTTATCAAACTGGAAAATTTGTCTCAATTTTACAAATAGTAAAACAATAACAAATCTTGTGTCAATTTTGAATTCAATGTAGAACACAAGATTGCATTTATCATATCACGGTCAAGAATTTATTCCATTAAAAAAAATATTTTTTTTTGGTCAATTATTACATAATTAAGTTAAGAAACCGTAGAAAATAAATCATTCATGATATTATTTCTACGTTTAATTCCAAACCTTTAAAAGAAATTTTATTTGTAAATTTCATTTACGTTGTACAATTCTAATTTGAAAAGTAAATGCTATCCGATTCGTAATTTTTAATTTGTTAATAAATTAACCTAATGAATCACACACACACAGAATTAAGAAAACTAGTTGATGCATTTTTAAAAATTTACCCCGCATTGTATTAAGAGCAAATAAAATCAATTTCTAAGCTAGCGATATTTATTCAAGTGAATATAAACTGATCTCATGATAATATAAAAAAGGAAGTTACATTAAAACTGGCGCAGTTTGCAAATAAAACGCCAGAGTTGCATGAGGCAGAATCGGAAATGGAGCACTTCTATCAATTTTATGCCGAGATTGAACGCAACCGAAAGCACTTGAAGTTAATAAAGAACCTCTTTCGAATTCTTAAGGTTATTGACTATCTCTACTTTTTTTTCTTTCTCACCCATCCTGCTTCTCTTTCTACTTAAACTCAACTCATGGGACGACTGTTTTCTTAAGCGAATGAATTGAAATAAGGGAAAAGAGAGTATTTGGAGTATGTGCTTTCTATTTCTTACATTTCTAAACCCGAAACTTGTTTATCTTTTACTCCCTGTTCCTACTTGATATTCCCTCCTTTTGTGTGTCTGGCAGGAAAGAGCAGAAAATTCGCAAAAATGTTCATTTCCTTTGGGCAATGAAGGTTTCAACCTTTCCTCGCAGAGTTAACTTTTTTACGTGCACAATGGGTTACCTTTTCCATGACGTTTGTCATGCTTCACTCCACTCGATCTCCTCCTTGGAGCTTCAAACTGAATTTGGGGGGGGGGGGGAGATTTAATATGATTTGCATTCCAAAAAATTCTATATTTAGGAGTTGCATAAATAGCGGATATTTAAGTAAAATTTCAACCTGTTCTGTGTGCTATTTAAGTTTTAATGGATTTAATAACTTTTATTCTTTTATTTACTGTTAAATTCCTTCCTTCCTCAGTGGCTCCACAGCCCAGGGTGGACCTTGGCCTTCTCAAGAAGCCTTTTCCGGGCCAGCCTGCTTCATGCTAGTGTTCTCCAATTCTTAGTTCTCAAAATTAAGAAATCTTTTTCTAGGCCATCAATTCATTTAAAATTTGGCCTGCTTCTTCGTCGTGTGCCAATTGGTTCGGCGTTGAAGACATTTTTAGTGGTGCGGTCTTCGTTCATTCTGACAACGTGACCTGCCCATTTAATTCGTTGTATTTTGATGAAGTTAACAATGTCAGATTCTTTGTATGATTGATAGGACTCTAAATTTGATCTTCGTCGCTTTCCATTTTCCTGAATTTCACTAAAAATGTTACCTTTTCCATTACGTTTGTCAGGCTTCACTCTACTCGATCTCTTCGTTGGAGCTCCAAGTTGAATTTTTTTTAGAGGAAAGTATATTATCATTTGCATTCTAAAAAAATTCTATATTTAAGAGTAGCATAAATATCTGATATTTAAATAAAATTTAAACCTGTTCTGTGTGCAGTTTAAGTTTTAATGGATTTAATAAAATTTATTCTTTTATTTATTGTTGAATTATTTCAGCTATAATCAAAGATTGCATTAATTATGTGCTGGACTTATAACAAGTGGTAATAATTCAAAAAACCGAATTAAATTGTAAGGATCTCGCCTCCGCGCCTAAAGTTGTGGAAGAAAGGGAAGGAAGACTAGCCATTTTTCAAAATCACTTAATTTATTTACGGCACAAACCACAACACAAGTTCAATCTATCAAAACTAAGAGATGCACCCAATTAACCAATACGAAGACAATTAATGAGATACACGAGATATGAGAAGATTTTAATTACTTGTAACACTTACTTCAATTCATTTACTCTGACTTCCTAGCTTTCTAATTTAGATTAAAGCTTTTGTGACAGATCGTCACCTTAATCATTACAAATAGCAATCTGCGACTCACAGTAAATTTGATTAATCACTGCTCCACTAGCAGCCTACCCTATCTCTCTCTTCTAATCTGAAAGCCTAGACATTATGAAGGAGTTTTAATTTGCATGTTCATGTTCTCTTCAGAGGAAGCGTTCTAATAAAATAATTGTTAAGGACCTCCAAGAGGATTGTTAGTGAGAAGATCGCGGATAGAGCCGTCACAAAATATAAATTATGCACCGATTTTTATAAAATATTTTTGATTTTTTTAAGGGATCTAATTAAAAACATTTTTTCTTGAAATGTACACTGCTAGAAACAATTAGAGGATATTATAATTTTGGATTTGAACTGTGGATTAAAAAATTTTTTGGTAACATATTTGTGAAGGACAACACTCACCCCACTACTGCTTCCGTCAGAAGACAACTTCTTTCAGTAACACGACACGTGATCAAAAGAGCGCGCATTGGAGAGAGATGTATTTTGCGATCTTTAAAAACAAAGATACTACAAAGGATTTGTTCAAAGCAAGAAAGGCATCGCCGTGCGCGTAATTAGTAGTTAAATTTGTAGGTAATCATGTTGGTTGTGTTGTGTGTATTGTTATTGTGCTTAATGGACTAAATTCATGATGGTCACATGATAACGGCAATCTCGTGTTTCCCATTGATTAAAAATTGGCATATTAAGTTGTTCAACTTGTAAAGTTTAGATAACATTTAAAATTTGATGATTGGTCAAAGAGTTCACGTGCTAAAATTCTTCAAACAATTAAAAAAAAAATACTTACATTATACGAATACTTTTAAATTAAGTACATTTTGTTTCACTATGTGCATTCGTTGACAAATATGAACTTTCTAAAAGAAAGTTCCTGTAAAAAGCAAAAATTGTCAACAGTGAAGCACATGAACTAATTGACTGGAAACGCGTGATTATATTTATGATATAATTATGTCGTCGCATTATGGCCGAGAACACGTGGCTCAGTTATCATGTGACTATGACGTCACATGAATTTAGTCCATTGTGTTAGTTCTTTTTTGTTAAGGGGACACAATACGATTCAATTGACGAAAATGGGTCAAAAAATCAAATCTAATTTTTTTTAGCCTAAATTATTTTTTATATTTTTTTCTGCAAACTCACAAAATTCGAAAGCTCTAAGTTTTAAAAACGCAGAGTTGTGATAACTGTTACGTTTGTTTTCATTCACATCCTTATGGTAAATCAAAACTTTAAACTGACTTATCTGGGAAAGATAAAATAACTAGCTTTTCATTTAATATGCTAAGACTTTTTTTCTATTGAGCCTAATACTTGGAAATTTTTTTCACTTGTTGCTAATAGTACATGGAATAAAAGTTGGTATGGATTTTTGAATCGGAGCAATATTTATTTTTTAGAAAATAATTGAATTTAGAATTTACACATTTGTTAAGGAATTTTCAATAAGCATTAAAAAAAAAATATTGTACTAATACCAATCACGTTATCGGAAAACCCATACCAACTTTTGTTATACATAGTTTGACGTACATGTAAATCAAATTTTGTTTATGTGCTTCAATTTTTGTAGGAGAAGTAGCGTTTTAAAATCACTTCATAAGTTTCAAGTTTTTCCCTTAAAAAATTAAATGGTTAGCTTTTCATGAAATTTTGAGCACAAAATCTGTTTAACATCATACGTACACACATGAGGGAACCAAAGAATTTTTGAAAATCATTAAATTAAAAAAAAAATTGTGTAAATCGTACCATGTCCCCTTAAAATCGATATTTTTGCTTGTTATTTCGTTATCTCTTAGTTTATTGTGTTAATTTAAAATCCCACCTTCACATTATGATGAATAAGTGTTGTAAGATATGAGAAAAGGAATAGAAGCATCTCTAAAGAGTAAGAATTAAGTTTCATTGACGATATTTGTCGGTAAGCAATTAAATGCGCAGTTTGCATATTTACTAATGGCATATTAAATTATTATTATTGGGCATATAATTATTCTTCTTTTCTAAATGAATTAAAATTTGCATCATTAACAAATTATATTCAGCTGAAGAATTATAACCGTTTTTCAATTATCTGTCCAGAAAAATAACTTTTCACAAATGATTTGATACACGATTGGAAAAGAAAGCATGGTTTAACTTACGCTAAAATGTCTTGATTAAATTTGTAACATTCTGTTCCAATCTGAAAATGTTTTTTAATATTGTTAGGTAAATCGGGATTTGTAGATTTTGTTATCAGTCTCAAAGAGCGAAAAACTTCTTTTAAAGTGATTAAAATTTATTGTGGAAAAACAATCCTTAAAATACAGGATACAAGACTGAAGTTCACACAATGAATCTCGGAAGGTTTTCACACCTTCTCAGACACAATTATCAGTGTCTAGAAACACAAGTACGTAATGTTGAAGGTCATCCGCTAGCAACCTCTCATCCTCTTCAACACCCCTCAGGGGGCTCACCTTCTTTAGATGGGTACGGGTGTCACAATCCCGAAGTACCCTAGTGATCTTTTCCTTTTCCCAAGGGGTTTACTATCTTTGGTAAACACGGATGTCACGACCCCGGGGTACCCCAGTGATCCTTCTCTATTTTCGACCCTCCATCTTGTCATCCAATTTCTTCTTTTCCCGTCCAGACCACAGACCTATGAATGTTTAGCGCAGTATAGCCAAAACTGGCTCTTGCGCTATAAAACACCAAACTCATCATCCTCTTCAACAGCCGAATACGTATTCAATTTCGTCGAGCTACCGCTGTTTATGGTCTGCGCGGATATTTTCCAGTGCTTCCTCGAAGAATCCGCTTACGTCACAGATCGTGAAGAAATAGATTTCTCCAGTGATTTCCAGAAGCACCCATGAGGTCACCAAATTTGGTCTCCAAAAAAAAAGAGACCAACTTGGCTGTATCGCCAATATTCCCATCGAAACGCAATTTTTATACAAGGACCGGGGCGTTGCGTGTGAACATTACAATTTTCATCATAAAATAAATACAACAGAAAGTAATATTAACGTATTAAACATCCAGATACAAATTATTTACACTATTTTTAAGTCAAATTAAGCATTAATTGACAGAATTCGTAATAATATTTTTAGATATTTAAATATCCTACTCTGAAAAAAGTGGGTAATTTATAAGTTTTTAAAATTTGTTTTAATTTTATATTTGAAATCTTTCATTTTTCTTCATAATTAGTTATTTTATTTCTAACCTTTATAATTTTTTGCCATTTTTTTCTCAATTAATATTTCTCTTAAAGTTAATTAGCCATTGATGTTTTGGAACCATGGGATATTTATTGAAAGTAATAGAATCACGGAATAACGAGAATAATTAAAAAATTTATAAAAGAAGTATTTAATTTTGTATATTTTTCTGAATCCTACAAATACGTTTCTTTAAAATAGCACGTTTTAAATTGAAACTTTTTTTTCTTTAGACACATTTGACTAAATTTTTTACTATTATCTTCTACGATAGGGTTTTAAGAATGAAATTTAAAACTTTATTATTTAAAAGAGAAAATATATATGTAAACTAGTGTTAAATATAAAATAAAAATGCTTATATATTTACTAGAATAAATTCAGGTTTTAATTTCGTAAACTGATTTGATCTGGTGTTACTGATTTGGTATTAAAAGCGAACAAATAGTATATTTTTTCTTAACTGTCCTTTACAACACAAGCAGATCAAACGGCATTTTTCGAGTTTATCATTTTAGCAATATTAAGTGAAGATTTATTTTTTTCTGCTATAAGTATTTTCAACTCCAGTTTCCTATTTGAAATTTTAAATCTCTTCTCGTTTTGAGCTTTCACATTTTGCCAGAGATGAAATACTTTATCTCCGAATTCAGTCTGTCGATTCCTCTGGCCTTTAT
>BMAV01025182.1:319394-331021 GCA_019973955.1 Trichonephila inaurata madagascariensis | reverse complement strand
TTTTTTCTCATTTCTGTTTAATTGTCAAATTATCTTAGAACATCTTAATTAAAAAAGTTAATCTTAGCTCTGTTACTTTTCTTTTACTTATGTATCTTTTTTTTTCTCCTAAGATAAGGAAGTTGATTTTTTTACTGCGTACCACAATTAGTTTGCTCAGTAAATATTTGATTTTTCTTTTATCTTTTTGTCCTTTATGTTTTTGTGAATGAAACTATGTGAAGTTTGTTAACTTATTTTTTTGCATTTATTTTTGCCCTTTCTCGTTTCATTTTTTAATGTCAAACCCTCTGCATTAGAAGATGATCTTAATTGGAGACAATCTTGTACAATAGTTGAATAAGTATGTATGCACGCATTAAGAATAGTTTAAAATGGAACTAAGTAAATATGCATTTTAGCTTATATTTAAAATATAAATTACAGCTTATATTTTCCCTTTATTTCTGTGAAACCGTTTTTGTTTTAAAATAAAGTGACCCCATGTATCATTAAACTTCTATATTCTCGAGTCTTGTATTTTGCAAATTATGTTGTTTCTAATCCCTAATTGGGTTATCTTAGACTTCTTCCCCGGGAAAACCGAGCTCACCCAAGGGGTTTCGAGCTGTGAACCGATCCTCCGAGAAGATCATTTATTTATATGTATTATTAATTTATTTTTTAATTTATTTTAAAATAATTTATATGTATTTAGAAGTATAAAAAATGGTCCCGAATGAGGGATCCTTCCCAAAATTCTTGAGAATAGGGGGAAGAATATGAAATACAGTAAAAGTACTTAATAAGAGTGGTCCCTAATTGGAGCCGGAGACCAACTCCATGAGTCCGTATTCTTCCAAAAAGTCCAAGAATGAAAGAAGTTTTAAGAACACCTCGTCCAAGTTAAAGTTTAATCACTGTAAAATATGTTCAAGTAATGCCTGAGGAGCATTACACTTTGTACAGATCTTAAAAACTTTGAGTTCCTGTTCCAAAACGAGAGATTTTCAAGTGTTCACTGGCAAATTCGAGATATGCAAATCTGCTGGTCTCTAGGACCTTCAAAGAGTAGGCCGCCATAGGGTGCTTTCGTGGGTATCAGATACGTTCAAGAGGAACTCTCCAGAAATCCCTTTGCTTTTTCTTACTACCGGAGAACACCTCGCTGAAAGTAAAAGGCTTATAACGTCCAAAAAGTCAGTCTTAGCCAGTGTGTCTGTTATTTCGTTGCCAATAATTCTGACATGCGACTGAATCTATTGAATATGGAATTCAAAGTTTGCAGATAATTTATAAATTAACCTTGCGATAGATTGCAAATTATAATTTGATTTATGATCTTGTATCAATTTTTTTTTTATTTGAAAATGTATTTAGTAATTTAATAAATAGGTTTTTAAATTTGATTCATTCAAAAGCGCACATAATTAAAAAATAAATTTCATCTCACTGAATGATCATGGTAATGGTAGCTGAGGGGCCCTTGCTATTTTCATTAATATCTATCTATTACTTAACAATGGCTTCAGTGTAATGAAACTCAACTGCAGTCTGGCTGTGGCTCACAGTAGCCCTGTGTGTTCTTGCTTTTGAAGTTTACAGGTTTAGTCTTCTACTTTCGTAAATATCTCAAACTATCATGTGCAAAAAGCATTAAGAAAAATACTATTGAATGACATACAATTCTGGATCAAAATAGGATAAGACAATTTATCTATTTTATAAATTTTTAACGCGCGCGCGAAAGTACCAGATACGAATCAATATAAATATTATAATATTTGTATTCTAACACCTTAACATAAATGTTTGAAAAACATATTTTCTTTGCTTTACTTTTATACACATTTCATGAATCAATCGGTAGGACAATCGGAATATAATGCGTGATAGTTGTAACGCAAATGTCATGGCACATGAGGATGAAGTGTCTGCTTAGATTTTGTCCTTTTTTCGAAGATTAGATTTGTGAGGACTACCATCGTTTTTTAAACCCGAGGATTTCTACCATTGAACTCCATCCCATTGTGGTGTTGTATTGCACATTACTTAAAAACAAAGAAATCAAAATTAATGATTAATCAGAAATAAAAAATAAAACGGTACAATATTTTTTCTACATTTGTATTAAGTTGTTGAAAATTAATATTTAATATTACATACCGATGGCATATAATTTCTTGATATTGACTTTCCAACTGGTAACATTACGGCTCTGAATTTTTCATTATTTTCATTTCATCAAAGTTTTTCTCCCCTTTTTCGTTATGTAGGTACTACACAATTGCATGTCCGATTTTCTTGAAACATTTTTTAAAGAAACGTATTTTCTTTAAGGCTACTATTTATACAATAGCTTACTACACTATTTTATGCTCACTCGGTTCTGTATTAAATCAAATGATTTGGCTTCTGATATGAGGGACTTCAACTTTACGATGAAAATTGATATAGTTTTTGAATATTTGGGAATTGAGTCTATTGTTAGCTAATAACTGGAAAAAGAGATTTGGCCAAAGAATCGTTCAAAAAATGGACCTTCATATGTTTGATTTAAAATCAGAAATATAAAATTAATCCAAACTATAAATTTTTGAATTTTACTGGGTAAACTGTATTTTATATTACTTTGGCTTTATTTTTCTTCAAATGTTTTTTGTATAGTGATTGGTAAAGTCACTGTTATTTTACCCATGAATACAGATGCTGATTACAAAATCTACTGATTACGAATTATAAAGAACTGTTCGCCAACACGGGACTAATAAAAATGGCTCGTCTTTTAAAACTTAACAACTTTTATTTTTTGCGTATAAAGATTTATACCAATGCCAGCAGCTTCGTGCGGCGATCCTCTCTTAGCGAGGGACAGAACAAAAACTTAACGTTTCACACAGATTATATTACAAAAACAAGTCGAAACAAACAACTTATTGCCATCGCGCAAAAGAAGACATTAGATGGTCTTGGTAAGAGACACGGCAATAAAACTAAATATTTTACTCAAAATACATATAAAATAGAAATTGTAAATTATAATAAGAATTGAATAGAAATTAAGTATAAACATATAAAATGGAGTTTGAAAAATAGAAAGATACAATTCCGTCCAAACAATAACAAAGTTTTAATTCTAAAGTATTTAATGTAATTTATAAAAGCTCTTTTTCCTACTTTTATTTTAAAAATTATTATTTTTTAGGTTTAGCTTATTTTATTTAGACGACTATTTTCTGTATTTCAGTTGAATTTAAAATATCCTTTTGCTGTAGTAAATCATAAATATTTTTTTCTTAGTATGTAGATTTAAATGCCAGCTATTAGAATTTTTTAATATGCTAAGAAAGGCATCTATCCTTTAGATATCTATCTTAAAGCATACTGAATTTATGCAATATCACGAACAGCCACGTATTTTCTTTCGATGGTTGCTTTGATTAAAGTTCCTTCCTCAAGGAAGCAAACTCGAATTCGAGTTTTCATTGCTTTCTTCCCCAGTGTTTTTCGAATTTAATTAAATTTTGATTTGATTTGCGACTTATTTATTTTTTACTAAAATTTGTAATTTATAGCATAATTTTAGTTAATAACAAATCATCTTGCCTAGTTACTATAGTATGCAAGTTTCACATTTTTTTTGTAATGAGTATGTCAATTTTTTTAATTCGCTTCTGAGGATTATTTATACTGGAAAATGCTAATCAGTACTTATGCGGCATCACGTATTATGTTTTTTTGGGTTTCACATACTTTCTAAAAAGACAACGCGAAATATATTAAGTTTGCATTTTATTGTTTTTTGATTTTCTGCATTCGAAAAGTAAAATCGCTTTCTGAGGCTAGGGGGTTTATTATTGTTCTGTATATTATCTAGAATGTTTAGGTGCAAAATTTCCAGCAAAATAGACAAATTTGGAATGTCACTTGTTAAGTGAATGGGCGTTGACTTGGAACTTCCCCATTATTCTAAGTGGGATAAAATGCAAATTGCATGTCATATGAATATGAAATGACACTTTGTCTTGTATGCAGGCATAATTTTTATTGTTTGTGTGTTAGTCTTTTCCAAGCTTCAAACCATAGTGTTAATGAATACTTTTTGTATTAGTGTAACTGAGTTACTAATGGATTAACTATGGTTCTATTTGGAACATTGTAATTTTTCTTTACACTTTCAAAACTCAATGTTTTACGAAAAACTATAATATTTAAATGCAAAAATTTATATTTACTGGATGCATCTCGATTCATCAATATTTGGGGGGGGGGGGGAAGGATGGGGAAAAAAGAGTGGGTATTAAAGAAGGGGCCCGTTTTTTATTTTTTTAGCAATTAAGTTTTTCTATTAGGCAGTTAAGTATTTTTTTTAAAATTCTTTATTTAAAGTCTTGCATATGTAAGTAAACTAATATTTTTGCTTAAAAATTTTTATGAATAATATTTTTATTCTTAAACTGTAAAATAATTACTTTTGTGTAATATTTCAAATGATTTATTTTTGTGACCTGATTGTTAGTTTGGGGAAAATGCTATTAAATAATTCTTATAAAATTAGTTTAATTATTGTCATTTGTTTCCTTGTTTGCATACTCTTTACTGTTTTATCAAATGTGAATTAAACGCGGTCTAAGTATTTTTAATTATTTTAGTGATAATATTGACAAATTCGTCTGTTGGGACCTTCTTCATTGTAATTCTTTTCTTTCTTTGAAGAGAAATAATTTTCTATGACTAAGTCAATGTTTGCCTTTGAAAATTGTTTTTTTTTATGCGTAGGGGAAAATTTTTTTAATTCGTAATTATAAAAAGAGTATTTAAAAACTTTTAATTTAGTTAGTATTCATTTTTTGTTCGTAGCGTTTTTTCTTTTTATTAAATAATGATCTATTTCGTTTAAATCTAATCGCGTTAAAGTATTGCAGTAAATGTTTTTTTAAAGTTTTTTTTTATGTACGTTTTGCAATTCATATTTTTTTCACATTCATAAGCGTTCCCTGTGAGCGTTCTGTACCCTCCCCCCCCCTTTTTTTAGTTATGCAGTGTGTTCTTCAAAAGAGAGCATAATTAGTCATACAAAACAATAAAACGTTGCATTGTTTTTGCTTTTATTTTTTCAGTAATCCGTTTAGCTTTTGTTTCTTTCTTTAAACCCATTTTAACAATAAAAAAATAGACATTTCTCGCCGCTTTAACTATTCATTCAAAAAGCATTTAAAATTTTGTTTATATGTGCTTTTTTATTTACCTTTTAAAACTTAAACCTTTTGCTTATGGGTGGAGGAAAAAACTCGAGAGTTCTTAACCGTTTTATTGCGGTAGAATATTAAAGTACGATATACGGTGCCTCACTCACCAGCACGTGAAATTTCCATCTCACTCTAGTCCTCCCTTTCCCATTACAGTCCTTTCATGCTGCAAAATTTAAAAAATATAAATGTTGATATATGCTCCGAGTCCATCTCCCTTCCTGCAAACTCTGGTACTTAAAACGTCCAAGTTGATACTTAAGGAAGGTTTCATGGCAACAGAGCGGCTGCTGTGACTTTTCCCCCCTTTCCTTCCCTTTTTTTTCCTTTCCTTCTTCCCCCGTTCTCTTTAAAAAATCTCTCTTCGTTCCCTCAAAGATTATCAAAATTTCGTGCAGCCTAGAATAAACAGTTTTAGGTTCGTGGTTCATCTCATTCCACCGTGGAAAAGAGAGGATAAAACGAAGAAAAGAGGGAATTGTTGGCTGGCGTCTTCTGGGTTGGTCGGAATCAATTAATCGCGCCATGGCTCCGAGAAAATGGAAGTTAGGTTCCTGTATTATTAAAGCGTTACACAACTGGTGAGGAAGGGGCAGGGGTTCTCCACTAAGATTTGCATAGAAAAGGCCGTCGAGGATATCGAAAGTAAAGCACGCAATCGAGCATTTATGTTTATTTCAGTAAGAGAAGGGATCCGGGGATGGTATTGGGTTGTGAAGAGTTGGAAGCTGTCTTGAACAGGATTAAGTGGAGCCATTTATTTTCTTAGGGTGTGAGCGGTTAAACGATTCCTAGGGAATTAAGGGCTGATGGATGAAGGCTTTTGTGGTTTATGGTTGATTGGTTTCTGTTGGAATGTTCAGTGCCTCGTTGAGGTTAATTCATTAAGCAGATACGTCTATTGCGCTTTGGTTGAAAGAAACGACTTATTTTGGACTCGAAATTAGTTTTCAGGACTTATGCTTATGTGAATTTACGCCATGCTAATGTTTTCATTTCTAAGTTTATGCTGCTTTTAAATCCAAGGGGAGAATATAAATTTGTATTTCTCTTTTCGAAACAAGATGCTTTGGTAAAAGAGGCCACTTTTAATAGAGCAATTTTATGTTTAATATATATTTTTTTGAAATAGTTAATTAACAAAATAAAATATGTACTGTGAATTTAATTTTTTTAAATACCGTAATAAATTTCTGAACTGATTAAATATTGCAATGGAAACTAAGTGAATTTAAAAATTTGTGTAATTCGCCATTATTATTAAAAAAAAAAAAAAAAACCCCAAAAAACATTTCTCTTTTCGAAATTATCTTTTATTGGGATTTTAATTGCGAGGACTGAGAGAAGTAATTTAATACAAGAATAAAGTTTCGTAGTTTAAAATGGTTCTAAAAATGAATTTGAAACGTGAGAGCGTTTTTCTTTAATTATTCGAAAATAATTAAAACTACGAATGAACAGTATTGGAGGATTCTTGGAGAATATATAAAGTGTAATTATAAAAAAAAAAGTATTGTGTTGAATATTTAGTGTTAAAAGTTAAATGATTTTTAAAGCTCAATTACTGTTGTGCATTAAGGGCGTGTTAATGTTAGTATTTAATGTGTGTGGAAATAAGTGCATAATTATTCTAATTCATTTAATGTTACTGAAAAGCGTACTAAAAGAAAAATGGGTAGATTTCAGAAATTTTCAAATTGAGTTTTTATTTGAATTAAAATTTTTCCCTTCTCAAATTGTTTTTCTTATGACCTCGATTCTTAACGAATTAAAGTTAATTAAAACACACTGTTTTGCAAATCCACTTTTAAAAATAAATTCAACTGATTGTATCATTTGAAGAATATCCATAAAATTTTTAATATTCTCAAAGATTTGTTACAATTTCCTGATCGACATAATAAGTTTGATGAATAAATTTTAAATCAATGACAATTTTTAATGTTTATTTTTTGAAATTATTTATTTTTTTAAAATCCTATTCCATGTTTTTATTGCTTCATAAATTTATATTTAATAATTCAATTTTTTTTGGTGATTTAATATATTCCTTATTTTTTTAAATTAATTTTATCGTGAAACGTGTGAAGAAGAGGATGGACTCGTTAATCTATTTAAGTTTCTTAATATATCTTATCCGCATTGAGCTCAAACGTTTACATCGAATAGTGATAATTAAAAAGGATGAAAAGAAGTTAGTATATTTGAAAATGACTGTAATTGTGTGACAAAATAAACTGTAACTTTAAAATAATTAGATTTTCTTATAATTTAATTATACAACAAGAAATAGTTTTTGTTCATCTATTAATGTGGGAATTCAGCACTTCTTTGGAAGTAGAGAAATTTATTTGAATTTAGAATTTGAAACTGTTAAATCGCATTAAAATTCAAAATGCATGCAATTTTTGTTAAAAAACAAAAATTAATAGTATATCATATTCAAGAAATCTTTGTACGGTTTTTAGTTTTTCATGTGTGAATACAGAAGGTCGTTCGGACTTTATGGAAACGGTTTTGTAATTTATTTTCTGGTTTACATTTTGTGATAAAACTTTGGCAACTTCAAAATGATCGTCTACTAAGGTTTTCTTTTGATTGGAATGTAAAATAGAAGATTTGTTTTGAAAATGGCTCCTAAAATTGATAGATGGTTCGAAGGTGAAATATTCGTATCAACAAATTATCAAGTGATGTAAAAATTCGGTTCTTGCATTTCAGAAAAAGGTATCTATTATATATTGAATTTGCAAACAATAAAACATCTAGCTGAAAGTAAAAATAAAAACATGACCACGAAAACTCATCCTAAGGTTGTTCGAATGCCGGCAACTATCAAGAAAGTGAAATCTCTGATCCTAAAAGAAAATCCGCCGATTCAAAGATTCTTTACATTGAAACTAGGAATGTCTTCCAGCATTGCAAGTAAAATAATTCATAAAAACTTAAAGTTGGAAAAGATGTTTAAGCCTAAAATTTATCTGCTTTTACTAAAACATATTGCTAAAAGAGAAACATTGTAGAAAATTATATGAGAAACTCCTAGCTGCTGAAAAATGGAAATTTGTGGTAACACTCGCTGATGTATGGGTATATTTAAGTGACTGTAATAAAAGAATGTCAATTTTCTATTGCTCAACTGACGGAAATGACCGTACGAAATGTCTTCGTCAGTATACAGAAAAGTTCCCAAAAGTATTCATGATAGTTACAGGTTTTTATTACAAAGGCAAATTAAAAGTAAAAAAAAAAGTCTCGAGTAAAGCCAAAATTAATTCACTTTACTATCAGCAGAAGATTTCAGAACCAATTTTTTAAGGAGAAATTCTAACCTTATATGGAAAGGACGTTAATAAAGTTGAACTTCATATGGAGATACCCTCTGCTCACACGTCTAAGTCAACTGCCGCTTATTTAGCAAAGAAAGAATCGGAAGCGATAGTAAAGTGTTTCCCATTTGATGAAATACCTGTAAAATCACCTGATGTTTTTCCAATGGACTTTTGTGCTTTCGGTTTATTAAAACGGGTTTTCGGAAAACGGAATCCAAGAACCCTGAACAGACTTTGGAGAACCGTTCAAGAGAGACTGAGTAAAATTGGCATGGCAGTACTAAAACAAAAGTTTACTTTCATGGGAGAATGCGAGCTAGAACTATTGTTAAGAATCATGGCCATCAGATAGAAGCAAATCATCACAAAAAAAGTACGCATTTATATAATTTACTATCAAAATCGTTTCCATAAAGTACGAACGACTTTCTGTGTGCTGCATGTAATTATTTAGCAAAAATATATACTTAAGGATTTGAATTTAATGTTGAATTCACAAAATTGATAAAGAGAATTGAGAATCTTTTATGGCGAGAAAAGTTTGTTAAAGAATAATCCATGTAGGATATCAGCTTAATGTGTACATAAATTACAAAGATTTGTAACTAATTATAAAAGTGTATCGCTTTCGGTTAATTTTAGATTTATGTATGATAATAACATTATACCTACATTTTTGTCAAAATACATAAATCTCGACGAATTCCATTCTTAAGAAATATGTATGAGAAGAATATAGTTTTACTCCGTTTTTTCTGTAAAATGCGACGTATGAATAATGATTATCAGAAATTTTCATTCATTTACAACTTTCGATCTCGCATTTTCTTTTATCCTCATAAATCTGAAGTTTCTCTTTGGGGAGCTACTTCACACGTGGAACATAAATAGACCGATCGGCGCTTCTTTTGAAAAATGACATTCAGACGTTTTTGGAGCTAGATTCTTTGAAATCGTATAGTTCTTAGCTCCTTTCCTCCCTTTTCTGATAGGTTGCAAACGGTTTGTTAGTGGAAGGCTTCCCTTTGATAAATTACCACTTAGCGCTCCCGAAGTTAATAGATTTAGAGGATTTCGCTCTCTCCAGGATTTTAAAGCAGCTGTCGGCTTTCTGAAATTGCAATTTTAGAGGAGCTTGCCTTTGCGTAAAATGTTATTTCCCTTTGTGATCACTACGTTGAGAAAATCCGGGATTCAAGGTTTCTTCATTATTTCTGATTATAGTTGAACGTTCATGAATCTGTTTACATTGCCAATGATTGAGCAAAGGATTCGCAATGCTTGAGACAGCCTTCTGTGTTCATCGCGAGAACCGTAATGTAAGGGATGTTAATGAGTTCTTTTGAAATAGTTCTTGAATAAATTTTTGAGATGAATTATCTGGTTCAAGCATCGATTCATTTAAAATGATTGCAGGATTAGTATTTAAAGGTTAAAGGATGTCGATTCGTAACTTAAGTTTATATAAAATTCGAAATACTTTTAATAAGCTGTCTTAAATTCGTACCGTAATTTTTAATTTTGTTCTTTAAATAAAATATTTTTGACCTGAAATGTAATAATTTGGCTAGTGTAAGGAATTCTTTAACGATCATATTTTAGATTTTTGATGTTGCATTCTGATGTTATTGAAGAAAGCAGTCTTTGGTAGTAAGAAATCTGGTTTATTGTACATTTTTAAACAAAACGGGGAATGGACGACACAACAAAGAACAAAGACGCTGCAGTTACATGACGAAGACAAAGAGAAGGAGCTTCCATAGTTCGGGCTTTTTATACGAGGCGGCAAACCCGTGTGATTTCTCCTTACGGAGCCTATGATTGGCAGGAAGCTATCCCTCGATAGTTTCTGATGCAATCTTACTTTTAAAAGATACAGGCTGTTAACTTTCAAGATACGATTGCGATTAAATCCTGGTTATGCGGGTAAGCTAGTTAAATATTTAAGCGCGAGTCCTGACGGAGAGGACCATCAAAAATTAAAAAAATATTTAGGATAAAATTAAAAGGAATTATTATATAAAAAATATGATACTCTCAAAAGATAAGCAGCAAAGAGAAAATGAAAACAGTTTATTGAAATGGAATGAAATTTTCGAAGCTTGTTCAACAAAAGAGGTATACTGCGCAAAATAACAGATGAAAACAATCAATTAGTTTTGAGATATGCAGTATAAACAATAATGTCCCCAACTCGTGTGAAAAAATGTTAAGCTACAAACATTTATGAGTATGGCGTGTGATGATCTCTATTGGGGACGCATTATCGACAGAGATGATTCCTGTCGGGCGAACGTGCTTGCCATTTCATTCGACGCAGTGTTTCCCGTATTGGTGTATTGGTTGACAATACGAGTTCTATGTACTCTCGTGTTTATCATCCATAAACATGGCATCATGACCTATGGCTGCCAGGTATGGGCGAATATATGGGCAGAGGATTATATCCTGATAAGTAATAGCTGTCTTTGAACCGAGACGAAAAACGTGAATATCAGTTCGGCCATTGTGTGTGACTGATCACCTCTCATCTGACTGATGACTTTCATGCAGCTTTTTGCAAAGCAGTTTGCCGGGATATCACTAATACTGATTGTTTCGCAAGGTTCGAAAAAAGTTGACGGGTTTTCGTTTGATAGCGCCAGGCTTGGCGACACATTTAACGATCATCATAAGGGTTTGTAATCCTAGGGTAGTGACTAGGTAGAGTCAGGTATGACTAGGTATGACAGACATATTCATTTCGATAGAAATTCCACAAACGTCTGATGATCGAACGATTAACATTTAAGGATCGGACAATCCCTGACTTTCTTTCCTCAGAATGGATCCATCCTTTTGCGTATTACCGTATGTTTTCATTTAAATGCCCGTCGACGACCGATTTTCTTGGATTTAGAATGAAGAAATTAGCACGCACGCGCGACTAAGAAATAACAACTGCTGAAATGAAGCTGTTCTCATGTATATCGCATTATACACAGTTCTGTGTGGCAATTTAAATATATTACTGCGAAACTGTAAAGTAAATGGCTCTCAAGGCAGCTTTACATAGTTTCCGGCTTTA
>BMAV01025182.1:291863-319384 GCA_019973955.1 Trichonephila inaurata madagascariensis | reverse complement strand
TCGTATATACTCACATGTAAATATATAAAAATGCATAATTATTTAAACATTGGACTTTATAGAAAATTAATGAAATAAACAAATTCACCGGATGAGAGAGAGAGAATAGACACGAAAAAGAGAACTAAACAGCCGTATGCAAAAATGTCGTGAAAGAAAACGTAGTACATCCGAAAAACTAATTTATTCTGGGCAAGAGAATCCAGAAGTTTTCACTTCTATTGTGTGGTCATTAGCACACACGTAATTTTTTTTTGTTTTTTTTTTTAGGTAGAGTGCACTTTTGATTGTATTGCTGAGAGATGGCGTGATATCGGCTTGTTGGTTATCTTTTTTTTAAAAAAATCAGATTATAAATGAAGTATACAAATGTCGAAATGGAAAAGTGCCTTAAAGAAAATTGTATCTTCTTCCATAAGATCACAAGCTACGACATTCGAAATTAGTTATTATTCGGTATGAAATAAGAGGTCTTGTATATAACGGTCTTGCGCGCCTTCAAGTGCACAGTGCCCTGTCTTTAAGCACAGAAAACTCTCTGCCGGCTTCAGTTTGTATAGTAGATCTCCAGATAACAACTAACAATCGTAGTTTTCTGCTTTAATGTTATTCATTTGAGGCCTCGTTTACCCGTGTAGGAATTTTCAATATTTATAACGAACATGTATAAGTTGAGGTTAATCTTTCCCGCGTATCTTTTGTAAAGACCGATAGATTTGCACTGAATCCTCTTACAGGTATCTTGACGGAACCTTAACTCTTTCATTAAGTCTGCCAAAACGCAGTACATCTGTTGCAGGCTTTTTCGCTGTCCTTAGAGAACTGTTACTCTTTTGTAAGAGAACTCCTCTCATGTACCATCGTACTATACTCATTTGACTGCTAGATATATCAGCATGGTAGTGTACATTCAGCTACACTAAATGCTTGTACTAGGCTGGAACTTTTTCTTCCAGGAATTCTTGGAATAACTGGTGTGTATGAAAATACCTATGGAATTGGGGAAGGTCTCATCGTAGTTGTTACTGCAGTGGAAAATATAAGTGATCTAGAGAGTCAACAACAGGGGGTTTCAGTATTTTATTCTTAAACCGCTTTATGCTGAGTGGAATGTATGCAACATTCTATTATAACATTGTTTCTTTTAATGAATATCATCAATTTAGTATTTTTCAAAGAGCTAATGACTACTCTGCATATCTTTTATCTTTACTTTAATTGTTTTATTTATATTTTTCTTTTCTATTTCTCACACAAGCATATGCTATTTTTACTTGCTAGTCTTTTAATATGATAAATTTGTTGAGCAATTTTTGATTCTACTGAAATTGTTGTATAAGTTCTTCCTTAACTGAATAATTTATAAAGCCAACATAGTTTGTTTTACTGATTATTTTAATTCTTTATATCCTGTACAGCATTTCTTTAGTTTAGAATCAGAAATGAAAACTTTTCTCCTGTATTATTTCTTTGGAATCGGAAATAAAGAGCACGCTTCTCTTAAGAAATGGCTTACAAAAAAAAGTGTGGGAAAAAATGTAACAAAGTATATGCTCTGAGGCTGAAAGCAGACAGCTGTCTTTGAAAGATTGGTGACAGTCTTACAACAACACGATATCCTTTCAGGACGTTATACTTCCATGCCTTTTATAGAATCTCTTGCATTTTTTCTCTTTTCTTTCAGATCGTTTCTATGCTGAAAAAGCACATTTTTTCTCGTTCATTGTTCCTTTTCATGCCTGTTGAATGTTGTCTCACATTTTCTGTTTATTTTCTGGTATTATCTTTCTTCCTTGTATTGAATTTGGAGAATGAAGTTCTTTTTGGATATTTGAGGGAATTTTTCTTTCATGCCACAATTTTGTTTGTGTTAGATAAATTTATTAGTTTTATTAATATTAATAGGAATTGATTACTTGTTGTAAGGAACTGCTTTACTTGTATTGCATTTATTAGTATTTTTTTAAAATTAAATGCTTGATTTCAAGGAACAATGCGCAGTTTTAAATTAGTTACTGTCTATATGTATACGTATATAATCAAAAGATTTCATTTTCTTCCTTTTTTTTTGCGTTTGTAATATTAATTTGTAACGCATATTGAATATAATTAAAATGGAATAGTTTTTTTAAAACATTTGTCAACTTACTCCTTTTGAGCAGAAATTATTTGCAAGAGCATTAGTTAAGATGTGCTTTTTGAAATATTTCTTTTGACTAATCTAGGATATAATTTATTATTTACTCGTATCATTTTTGTTCCTTTCACTTCATCACCTTGTTCATAGATTTGATGTGTCAAAAGTTCAAGCCGTTATCACACAAATGTTAGGCGAGTCAGACTCTGACCGCTTTAATTAAAATTTATGATTCCTGACCAGCTGTTGCGAGAGATTATGTTTCTAAGCAGTTCTAAATATTTGCACGATTTTCTAATAAATTAAGTGATTTTCAAGAATTTATTGTTATTAAAAAAAGATTAGATGTACAAATCTTTAAAATGAAATATGCAGAACAAATTTAGTAATATCGGATATCAAAATTCATTTGGAACTAAATATATATTCCATTTTTGTGCTTCTTCTATAAGGACAATTTTATCTCCAAAAATTATATGTATGCCTTTTTTTTTTTAATTATAGTGACTTACTTAATGATATTGCCTTTTTATAAGGTCATGAGAATTATACTTATCACCAAATTCATTAATCTAATCTCTGCATCATTTCCCTCGTTTTAATTTAAATCCCTTTTGCATACTACAAACTTATATCTAGATAAACAAAAATAAAAGCCGCATTTTATACATTTTTGGTATTTACTACATGCTGGTCGTTTTTTTAATAAATTTCTTGGAAAGTAATGTGTATATATATAAATGTCATTCATTTTACAATTCTTTTTCCATATTGCATGTAGAGAAATATGAAAAGAACAAAAAAGAGTAAATTGTCCTGCGTTTCAATAGTGTGCAATGGAGGATGATAAAAATATTTTTTTGCAAAAAAAAAAGGGGGGGGGGGAATATATAAAAACCAAATCAACTTAATCTAGTAGGCTAAATAAATTTCCTTTCTTAAATGAATCTCGATCTTAAAAATATTTTAATATATCACCACCACCGAAGTAAAAGGATTCTATAAAGGGTTAAGCTGTGTTACAAATATTTCATTCGGAGTAATTACTGTTATAAGTAATGAATTGGGGTATATTCTTTAATTCATATTGTCTTTGTATAACACTTTTCTTCCAAGAGATCAAGGATCCCCCCCCCCCGGAAAGTGGAGATATGTGTTTTTTTTAAAAATTTCGTTTCACTTACTTTGTTTTTTAAGTATGGATATTGTGTTCTCGCACACGAGTTTGGAATAATTTTATTTGACTTGTTAATTTATCTGTAAAACATTCGTAAATTAAATCTTGTAATTTATTTTTTTAAATATTCTAAAAAGATAAATAAATGTATGTTATTTATTAAACATATCAATTTTTTTTATTAGTCCTGTAACTAACTACTTTTGCCTTTAAATGAAAATAAACTTTGATTTATAGAATGTTTATAGAGAAAAAAAAGTAAAAATGTTTATCAATTTTTGTTCATTATGAACGTTTTTCGCAGTGCTTCTAACAGTAGTGTCCCTTAATAATTGCACAAGTAGGCAAAGATTCCATGAATAAAAGATTTCTGTCTAAGCTTTGTGAATGTATCCCAAATCTAACATCAGAACATAACATGCATACAATTATAATAACAGTTATGAATAACGAATGGAAAATTTGTAACCATTAGGGTTGGAATAATTGCTGGTTATTGTACTCTGTAATTATCCATTTTAATATATGATCGTGTTCAAATGTTGGAACTAAGCTTCATCGATAGTATTCGACCATAATTACTAGAAATATTAATTGGTGCTCCTTTAGCATGCTTGCTACACACAGTCATCCCTAGATACGTAAATGAGAATGGTTGATTATTCGCAAAATTCCTTTTAATGTATTTCATGCATCATTATTTCAGGTGTCACAATTCCTGGCACCATTTTGCTTTATTTATCATATCCAATGTAGTTTATTCACTGCATGCGTTTCGGTAATGATATCTATGTATTTTTCTTTAGGTCTGAATTTTTCTATTGTTATTTGGTGTTCGAATCTCTTTCTATCCTAATTAATAAAATATTTCATGTTCAAGGTTTCTCTTATCTTCATCCGGTTTTACTTTGTAAGATTTGCAAAAGCATTAATGAATTATCCTTTAACGAAGTGTTTCTTTGTTAGCTCCGTTAGCCTGAACTACATATCTAAATAAGCAAGTCAAATTTGTTTTGTTATACAAGGGACGTTCCGAAAGTAAATTTCGTAATTTTTTTGAAAGGTGAACTAGTAACACCAGTGAAACAACCACCATAAGAAACTGCAATCGATACTGGTAAAATGACGAAAGGAACGTCAGCGTCGGAAAATTGACGCTTGCACAGTTCGCCGAAGAAGAAAGAGTAGCAGCAGACCGGCTTGCCCTAGGTTATTTGAATACAAAACGATGGCAGACAGACGTGGTCACCAGTGATCGTACTGTATCTGGTTTGAGTTGGCATTTGTTTGGGACTAGTGTGTCCGTCATTCATAAATGCCTACAGACTGTGTATGGTGAAGAGGTCGTGTCTCGTTAAAAGATTGGTTGCTGGTACTGCATGTTCAATAACGGAAGGCGGAATGAGGAGGATGATGGTCACATCCCTCCGTATCCACAAACGAAAACAACGTTGCTAGAGTACAGGAGATGAAGTACCTCAATGACGTGGAAATAACTAAGTTTCTCAGTAAAGAAAATATCCTCCTTGCATCATAGGGAACCGTGTTTCACCAGAATCGTTTCTTCAAACTCTTTGCACTCGACGATAACTGACTCAATGTCGGTTTGTTAGACTGTGTCGAAAAATAGTGTAAGGTGCGTAGTTCAGGCTGCTACGATGCAATTTTCTTTGGCAATAAAGTTTCTTTGTGTAAAATGCCGAAACTTACTTTCGGAACGTTCCTCGTAGTTTCAATCTGATTGTTTTACATTTGTAAAATAAATACAGAATCTAGAAAATAAACATCGAATTTTAAAAAAGTTTAGCTTCATGTTTTGAAATTGTGTTAAATATATTTTCGTAGTAGTACAAATAAAATGTTCGCCTTATCTTTCTTTGACGTAGATTAAATTACTGCCTTTTATCGAGTTTCAAATTTTCTAGCAATTGTTAGAATAAATTGGAATAGATTCCCCTTTCTCCTTTCATTAGACAGTTGGAGACTGAGAAATTATTCTTATCTCTTTCTCCCATTCAGTTTTTTTTTTTTGGTTTTGTTTCTTTGCTCTGAATTGGTTCATTAAAGAAATGATTCTCTAAGAAAGAAATTATTGTTTATTGGAGGCAAAAGAGCGGTTGCTACTTGATGAGAATGAAATGAATTCATTACGTGCTTTATTTAAAATTAAATTGACATCTGTTTCGTATAATTATTTAAATTAGTTTTCCTGCGAGTATTGTGTCCTTCGGACATGATCTAGACATATGGTAACTGGTATACGTGATATACAATTAAAATGGATCAATATGTATTTTAAAACTAAGGCTGTGTTTTAGAAGAGAAATTTCTTAATTATGATTATTGTAGTTCTGTATTGTTGTTGTTTGTCTTATTGCATATAGTAAAAGCATTACCGGTTTTAGCTTAAAAGCATTCGATGTATAATTAGTTGCAAGCAACAAGAAGATTGTTAAATTTATTAATAAAATGCACTTCAAATGTTTACCGCATTTTTTATGTTTTAGGAAATTTAATGTAGAAATGATAATTTATTTCCTATTTTTCAATTATTCGTTCGCAAATATTTATTTAAAATAGATGAAAGTTTGGGCTTTAATATTCAGTGCTATGTGAAATTTCTTTTTCTTGTCTCATGCCATTTTTTTAAAAAAATTTAAATACTCTTTAAAATTTCAGTCTAACGCTATTTGATTTGTCTATTGTGGCCGCGGTAGCCTAGCGGTCAAGGTATCGGATTGTGACTGGCTTGTCACGAGTTCGAGCCCAGTACCACTAAAGAGCCGCCATGTAGGAGAGCGATGCACGTTAAATCAGAGTCGAGAGCTCAAACGTCCTCCCATTGGTGTGGTGTGGTAGTGAGGAGAGGGGGTGCCAGCTCAGGTGTCGTCCTCGTCACTTGACCATGGTTCAAAATTGCGAGATCCGTCGCCAAAAGCCCTCGTGTAGCTGAACAGTGCGACATTAATATTCACTCACTCGATATGTCTATTTCATTTTTTCTAAGTTTTATTTAAAACCTTTCTTGTTCCACATCCTTTTCTATCCTCTCTGCTTTATGTGGGAAAAAAGGGTGTTTGGATGCAATTATATCTTTCTATTATTCAAATTGTATTTTTATTAGTAATGTGCTTTGTCAGTTAATGTCCGCCACACGGGACTAATAAAGACTGTTGCTTTTAAAAACTTTAATTTAGCGTAAAAAGAGTTAGACAAATGTCATCAACTTCGTGCGGCGAATTCCTCTTCTAGCGAGGGACAGTACAGGAACTGAACATTCCACAGATTATATTCCTCAAAACAAATCGAAGCAAACAACTTGTTGCCATCGTGCTAAAGATAAATACAGTCGATGGCGTTGGTAAAGGGCCATGGCAGTAAAACTAATTATTTTATACAAGATACATATAAAATAGGAATTGTAAGTAATAATAAGAATTGAATAGAAATAAAGTATAGCATATATAAATGAACAAACAAAACACATTACTTATAAAAATACAATTTGAATAATCGAAAGATACGTTTCCATCCAAACAAAGGGATTGCTTTTATTTGATCTTGAAACTTGATATCGTGTTTAATATGGAATCATTGAATGTTGTATATTATTGGAATCATCAATCACATATTTAACGATAAAATAACTTATTTATTACCCCTTTTTTCGATTTTTTTTTTAATTACTTGAATTTTTTATTTGATGGCTCCAAAATTGAGGAGCCATCAAATTAGGGATTTTTTGTATTTAAAAAAAAGCAGTTAAATTTTTGTTGAGTGAGAAGGAACAATACATATTACTTGACGTATCATTGAATATTGTTACGTCTTATTAAATTTATTGTATAAATTGCTGCAGAGAGAGATTTTTTAAAGAAAGTACATTTTTGTGTAAAAAAAAATAATCGTTAATGTAGTGATTTGTACTACATTGCTTAAGATTTTAAGTCACATATTAGAAAATAGCAAATTTTTCGCAATACATTGTACATACATTTGAAATATAATTGGAATGTTTGTTTACGCATGTGCTTTAAAAAATTCATTCTCCGTTATTGTTCTTCAATGTCAGACACATGATTCATTTAAATGTAGTGCTCAAAATAATTCACATTTTAGTAATATTCGGACACATTTTGTGTAATGTTAGAGATTCAAATTAATTGCTAGTAATTTTGAAACAGATCGTACTTTGGACATACATACGCACGCAAGTCACACATACACATTCATTCACACACACATTCAAGCGAGAGAAACTAAAGATTTACAAGCGAAAAATTTGAAATTGGAGAATGATAAAAAGGGGAATGCTTCAGTATTTATTATAAACATATTAGACTGAAGATTGGTTCATGTTTTTAGATTTTTTTCGTGCCAACCTTCGCGCGCGGCTTCTGTCTACAATCCTGAGCGAAATGCTAAGGAATATGCTTAGGTAACTGTGTGGAATCTATTATTAATAAAAAAAGGTTACATACTAAGAGGAGCATTCGAGCAAAGCACAGTAAACCAGTTATACTAGTTACTTGTCGATACTCTAGTTGACTACTAGTTGATATAAATGTTCGCCGCAAGGTGAAATGAAAATTATAACATTCAAGATGGATTAATAAAATATTTTTTTAATATCCAATCTTTAAGTAATATTCTGAATAACTTTAAATGAACTGCAAATTAGACTACAAAGAGTAAGAACGATTTAGAGTAAATATTAACTCAATCATCAAAGTCAAATATGACTATAGAATATGCATGATTATTCATTTGGCAATGAATAATTATCATGCTGTAATTCGAGCAACGATCTAAGTATTCTTGAATTCTCTTGAAGTCGGCGCTTTTTTACTAGTTAATAATGGATTTAAAATATTTATCCAATATAATCTGTAGGATTTCAATCAGCAGTATAAACAGAAGAAGAAAAGTTAGTTAGCTATTAAAATTTTTATAAAACGTTAGAAACAATCTTCTGTTCGCTATATTTATAGGTACTAAAGACCATTCATTTTGTAAACATTGGTATTTTTCTCTTCTAATTCAAGAGAAATCGTTAAATTTATAACATTTTTCTGGGATATTCTTTATCTTGTTGCAGTTGTTAAGAAGACGAAAAAGCATTTTGATATTTTAATTTATATCAACATTTTATTTAATTTAAAATTCACAAAAGGATGAAACGAAACACGACTCAAACACACGCCGACATATATACAATATACAAAAGTGCTCTTTCTTTGTTCCGGAGATCTCAGCTTTTATTGCTTCCTCAACCGGAAGCCTGAAGAATCATACGACTTCCGTTAATGAATACCATGATTGGTCAGAATAAATGGATGATGCAATATTACGTCAATGTGGAAGTTTTTTTAAAAGATTGAGTTGTGGTTAAGACAATATTTCCCGTTTCGCGGGTAAATTAAACTATCACGCAAAGTCTTGGATGACTCAAGGTCATCATAAACTAAATAAAATTCCTCAACACAAAATTTAAATGGTGAATTATATATTATTTTCACATGTTTGATTTGTAAAAGCAGGTGATTAAGGCTTTTTTTATTTACGTAAAAATTGAAATACAATTGCAAAATAATATTTGTACTACAAACGATCCTGTAAGAAAAAGCTTTGAATAACATCAATTGTAAATTGCATTTTAACTTGACCATTCTTTTAGATTTTCTCCGAGTTAATAAATATGACCACGTTTCTCCTGTCATCGTAATCTCGAAACAAACTTGTTGGGCCTTACTAATCTGTATTTATTTAATACTTCATTTGATGCAGACCCCTTAATAGTTGTTTTCATTTCTCTTTCCTTCTAGTCGAATAGTTTTGGGAGAGGCTAAAGTCATTTATCAAGGAACACGCGGAGACAGTTCTCTAGGGTCTTTATTCGTATAGAAGGCAGTCTTCAGAACGTATGGACTTGCTGTAAATCGACTCGAAGGAGAAATGATTATTTCTCTTCGTAGTCCTTTATCCGAAAGGTATTACGGAAAGTTTCGTTGTCACTTCATATTATGCGGCTCCAGATTCACTAATAATCAGTCATAATCCTTGTTTCGTTCGCGTAGAGTGAGTTGTTGCTCTTGCGGAGTTGCAGTTGTGAATCCCATAACTAAAACTATCTGTTATTTTCAATGTTGAATTAACTATGAGGTATTTGTAGCATTTAATTCCTTTTCTTTCTTTAACGTTTTAAATTATTTAAGGAAGAATTTATTCGCCCACTTAAACCTACGTTTTTCTCTGGTATTTGTTAAAATTTTAAGGTATCCGACTACGTTCGGAACCGTGATTTTAAAAAAGCACATAAATGGATAATTTTCATGATATTTAGTGTCACTTAGATTAGATGTATACAATTGTTTTAAGGACATTTTGACAAAAAAAAATATTTAAATATAATATTTTGGCAAAAAATTAACTTATAATAACCTTTTTTCAAAGTGTTCTCCTTTTGTAAAAAATGCTTCTATTATAATAATATTTTGCCTGTATATAGCTCAGACCTCTGTACAAAGGCTCAATTATGATTTTGAAAAATTCACATTATTTTCAGAGTTACAACCAATTCAAATAATTATGGGCGTTTTTTTCTTAAAATTTCTCCCCTCTGTTGCCATAAAACACGGATAAACCCACTTCTAAGTTATATATTTCAAAAATTCTAGTTGAGCCTCTGTACAGAGGTCTGAGCTATATACAGGCAAAATATTATTATAATAGAAGCATTTTTCACAAAAGGAGAATATTTTGAAAATGGGTCATTGTATGTTCATTTTTCGTCAAAATATTGTACTTAAATAATTTTTTATTGTAATAATATTCTTAAAACGATTTTATATGCATTTTCTAATCTAAGTGACACTAAATATCATAAATAATATCCATTTATACGCTTTTGCAGAATGACGGTTCCGAACGTTGTCGGATACCTTAAGTATTTTTGTAATCTGAAAAATATTTTAATTTGAGCAGTTGCACAAGTATTCGAAGAAATGAGTTGTTCATTTCCAAATTATCGATCTTGACAAAAGTACCATTGTTTAAAAATGTTACCTGGCCATTTTTTTTAATGATTTATCATAATTAGATCGTCATGTTAAGTACTCCTTCAGTGAGGGAAGGGCGTTTCCCCTCTTTTAAGTATTTGGATTTGCAATTGCATTAATTAATTTAGTTACATTACATTACATTAATTAGTTAAAATTAAAAGTTCATTAACATGTAACTTATTTTTTATCTCCCATGTGTGTATAAACAGAAGAAACGTTACTATTTTTAGTTTCTAATTAATTAATTTGTTCTCTGATATGTTTCAATACTTTGAGTGAAGCGTTTTCATTTGCGTGTATTTTTTGGAAAGTGAAATGATTGCTGCAATTTTTATTCGTAATTAAGCTCTTTAGGGGGAACTACACAAAAAGTTAAATTGTGTAATTAATATCATTTTTTAACCGATATTTCGATATTTTTGCATTTTCAGGAATTTGATAAATGAATTAAAGCTCTATAAAGTTACATTTATTGCTTATGGTGTAAACTTTATTTTAATATGTACTAAGATTTTTATAATAAATGGTGTTGGTGGGACCCTGTCCGCCTAACGACGGACCAACCACCTTGTACAATTTATACAACTGTGTTAATACTCGTTGCTCAAATCGTAAAACTGTAATTTACACGCATTATGTAGTTCTAATTCTCTTGCTCTCTCGAAGTTTTTCTAAATGTTCAGGATATAATTTTTTTAACTAATCTCTGCTTTAAAAATTTCTGCTTTTTGTTCACTTTCTTCATTTGTCCTTTTTTTTCGCGAAGTTCGTTATTGGCGTTCCTCTTCAGTTAATGCAACTTTTTACGACGATTTTTACTCACTATATCTTATGTATAAATACATTTATTGCATCATCACAAATTTTTATATATATACATGTTTTTATGTATAGTTTTGTACATGGTCTATATCAATCCTTGCATATATTCTTTTCTCAATTGTACTTGGTTCGATTTCAAATAATACAAACGCGCTCCTTCAATTTTTAGATACGCATTTCTGATGTAATGTTACGTTAATCTTTGAGCTTGAAGTAGTTGACTGTGTGATCTGAAAAGTGCGCCTTATTGCTAATATATAAACCATAATATTGCACAGGACTCTTAATTATTGTTCTCTTGTGTGAGATAAATAAATTTATTACATTATCCCGAAATTTTTTTATAGAGAGAGATGTATATTTTCATAATTTATAATTCATGAAATGATTTTTTGAATTCACAATTCACTAAATCGATGACATTATGATAGAAAATAAAAAAAAATAATTGTTTAAATATATTTCCTTTTTTTATATCGAACATTGTAACTGAATTCAATACCTAGGATAATTATTTTCGAATTGTACCAGAAGTATCTATTCCAAAATGCACTTGTATAGCGAGGAAGCTTTTTTTTGAAATATTTGCAGTAAATAAAGAAGTGTTACCGTCCTCAACAAATAAACCTTGTGTAGATGCCACACAATTAATAACAGATTTATATCCAGCCAGGGCTGTCTGTGAAAGTAAAACATATCGTCCCGCTCTTGTAATTAGATTTCGTTTACGAGAGGCTACTATTATTTGATTGTCGAAGAGAAGGAAATATGGTTCCACGTATTATTTACTCTATTGATCACTACTGAGAGATGCATTTGTTCGCAGGAAATCCCTAAATCGAACTCTCCCTAAGTACTGCATCAGACTAGAATAAATTGCTGGGCGCAGGTGCTATTGAGACCTCCCTTAGAAGGGCACCGGGTGAAAGGGAATCGAAGGATTACAGATTAAGTTTCGGCAGCATTGTTTTGACCCATTCTTATGGACGCTTTCATTACGTGTCGATGAACTGGCAATGCTACTCTTTTGTTAGCTATTAATGAAGTCTTTTCCAATCAAGAAGCCGGATTCTTTTATCTGTACTTCCGTCTCCGTTTTGCAGCTTCTAAACGTTAAGAGGATTTTATTTATTTAAGAGAAGGCTTTCAGAGATCTTGAGTTAATCGATATATTGTTAATAGTGTTTGCAGCGAATGCGGATTGTATTCAAATTTTGATAATTTTAATGATTATATTTAAATAGATTGTGGTGATTGGCATTTGATTTTTACAAGCTTTTATTTAACTTGCAATGGAATTTGTTCAGGTGGAATCTTGCAACTCAATTTTGAAGCTGATGTCTTTAACCGATTGAGCTGAGGCCGCGGTAGCCGAGTGGTATAGGTATCGGATCGTTGCTTGCCTTGTCACGAGTTCGAGCCCAGTACCACTAAAGACCCGCCATGTAGGGAAGCGATGCACATTAAATCTGTCGAGAGCTGAAACGTCCTCTCGTTGGTGTGGTGTGGTAGTTAGGAGAGCAGGGTGCCAGCTCAGGTGTCGTCCATGGTTTAAAATTGCGTTGTCCGTCGTCAAAAAGCCCTCGTGTAGCTGAACAGTGCGGCGTAAATATTCAATCAATCGATCGAGCTGAAATTTTGTATGCTCGTTTAGTTTGGATGACAATGCATGTTTTGACCATTTATATTCCTATATCGCAATTACTTAAAAAGATATTTAAAAATGTAATTTGTTCGGGCGGAATCTTGCAACTCAATTTTGAAGCTAATGTCTTCAACCGATTGAGCTGCAATTTTGTATACACGTTTAGTTTGGATGACAATGCATGTTTTGAGCATTTATATTCCGATATCGCAATGGAGTTAAAAAAAAATATTAAATAAAAACCTTTTATCTCTGTTAGCTTTTTATTCTGCCGAGCAGCTTATCGGATTGAGCTTAAAGAAGTTCGGATTTTTCGACCTTTTTTAAAAAATCGTCTTATTCTTTCTATCAAACGGAGACAAAAAATAATTACATAATCGGAAAGATCACTTATATTTCGCCACTCTAAAAAATAATATTTTCTGTTTTTTACAAGCTTTTATTTAACTTGCAATGTAATTTGTTCGGGTGGCATCTTGCAACTCAATTTTGAAGTTGATATCCTCAACTGATTGAGCTGAAATTTTGCACACTTGTCAAGGACAGATGGCAATACAATAATTTAATAATTTTGTTCCATATTCCAGATCAAAAGGTCATCAGGAATAACGATTTTCAGATTTGGTGACTAATTCCAGATTTTATTCTTTTTAGCGCATTTAAATAAAAGCTTGTTTTTAAAAAGTTCTTTTACTTTTAATTTATTTTATTATCAATTATTCGATTAGTTTTCTCAAGTCAACATCTGTCTCTCCTTCTCTCGTCTTTTGAAAGAATTTAATGTTCTTGTGTCGAAAACTTTTTTGAGCATTTTATTATGCCGTGTACAAAAAAAAAAAAAAAAATACTGTATTTAATACCTCTTTTTGAAGTTATGGTTTCCATAGCATTTTAATACCATCTATCAGTTTAACATTTGTGGTCTTATTCATAACTTAATAGTATTTTTATATTACTTGCCTCTTTAAACACACAATTAAGGCTTTTCACTTTCGATATTTTCCTCTGTAATTTCGATTTACTTATGAGTCGTTATAAGCATTCGGAGAGATTATTTTTTTGTAGCAGTTTGCGTGTTAATGTTATTTTTCGTATAGAATCGCTTTTATTAAAATATAGTATAATTTTATATTATTTAAGTAATTATAATTATTCAGTTGTGTGAAAAACTAAAATCCTACGCTTTTCACGCAATCGAATCTTTTTGTAAATTTCTTGACTTCCTTCTTTTTTGAATTTGGAAGGAAGTTATATTGAAAGAAAATGTCAAGTAGGCGTTCTAGAAAAGTTGTATTAATGTAATTCAGTAAATATTTTTTGATTGTTTTCCTTTTGTTTATGTACATTTCAATTTGCTATATTTTATTTTGAGGGAAATATTATTTTACAACAAGGCAACATCGTAATTTATTTTGTTGAAAAAGTAAATCAAAATAAATATTGTTGTAAAAAAGGATGTATTTTAATTAGAAGTAAAATATTAAGAAAAAAAAAAATTCTTAAAAAAATTCATCAATAAATCGATACAATTGTATTTTTTTAGTGTTCGTAGGATTTTTTTTTATAAATAAAGATGTATGAAGAGCATTTTTAACGCTGTTTGTTATTGAATAAAATTTAATTTAAAGAAAGAAAAATAAATCGTTATATTTTATGCTGTCAATACTAGCGAGTTCTATTTTTAGTATTTATTTATTAATTTATTTCACGTGCTTGCGAAACTTGCATTTGGAATATTAATGAATTCAAAAATCAATTTACATATATAAATGTTTGGGAACGTTGTATTCACAAATATCTATGGAAATTTTGAAATTATAATAAAATAGTAGATAAGGGATATATATATATATGTAATATGTGTGTCATTTTATTTTGTTTTCGCATTTGAGTAAAAATAGTTTGTTTTAAAAATGAAAAGTAAAATTTTTCAAATTAGAAGCTTCAAAAAAAAAACCTCTTTCTTAAATTTATTTATTGTGAAAAATGAGAGAAAAATTATTTCGGATTTCAAAAAATTAAGTGCTATTAAAAAGGGTTGGTGGAGCACTTCTCGTATTATTTTAACATTAGGTTAAGTTTCAAATTCCTTCTCTCTTTTTTTTTCTTTTTAATATTTTGAATACTTGGCGAAAAAAAGAAACTTTTTCATGAAAACTTTTGATTTACCTAAAAAAAAATCACTTCATCCTTAACTTTTTAACATAAAAAAATAATAAAAAATCGAATCTTTGATGATATTATTCAATTATTAAATTAATATGTTCAAAAAAAATTAATAAATGTTCATTTAAAAACTTTATTTACTACACTGTTTAATAGTAATGTTTCTTCAGTTCAACGTAATATTCTATCAAAGAAACGCCGAAAATTGTTTATGCAGCATTTATATATATTTTGAAAATTGTATTATTGTAAACTGTTTTTAATTTTATTCCAGCTGAATGAATTTATCATTCCTTTAAAATATTCATATTTTTTAAATCATTTTGTAATCTAGATATTTCATTTCTCGTTTTGTTTATTAGAAAAGGGGTGGGGAGCATAAACGTATCATAGTATTGCAAGTGGTATTTTTGTTTTTGTGGTAGGTGTGGGAAAAGCAAATAAATATTTTAAGAATGCACACACACACATGAATAAAACATGTTTTGGAATTGATTATATATTTAATTGTTTAACTTGCATGTTTATTCTTCTTTAATTCTCCCTTCCAAACACATACATACAAATTTATTTTAAATCATCCCCCTTTGCGATTTTGCGTGAGAAAATTTAATCATCCTTAGGGGAAGAGTATTTTATTGAACAACTTATATGCAAAATCCTGTGTAAGATGATAAAATGTATTTTTTTAATCTCAAGAAATAAAACTTTACACAGAGAGCATATATGCTGCTTTATATTTAGTTTAGGATTATATTGAGAAATAAAGCAAATAATTCTTCATTATGTAGAGAGGGAACTTTAAAGTATATTTGATGAAAATCATTTTTTAAATGTAAAGCATGCTTTGTGTGAATGTATATTGCATTTATTATTTAAATATGTGCTTCCGGAAGGAAATGTATTTTCTTCGTCAAAGGATGTATAACTTTGCAAAAAAATGTAATCTCAAGACATTTATCTGAAAAATAGTGTGATGCATTTCGAAAAAAAAAATAGATTTTACTGCCTGATTATTTCACTAATCATTTTTGATGTGGAAATGTTTAGAAAATATATCTCTCCATTCTAAATGTAATTTGGGATATTCAAGAGGCTTTTGGGAATGAATAATTCGTGACCGAAATGAATCTGAATGATATTTTTGACTTTCATTAAAATTTATATTTTTTAAAATTAAATGATACAATAAATGTTTGTGAAATGTTATGTTTGTTTTGTCGTCATATTTCTGTAAGTTAAGCAAGCAGTTTTAAGTGCCATTGATTTTTATATTATCATTTTTCGTGGCATTTTTAATATAGTTACTTTTTAACATTCTTGCTTTTTAAATTTTCGAGAAAATTTGATTTAAAATTATTCCATTTTGTTTCTTGTGTGTTCTGTTTAGTGCTGCGATCTTTAAATAGATTTAAAAGTTTATCTTGTCAACATTATAAATTTTGTCTTTCTTTTTTTCAGAGATGGTCGCCTTCAGGAGGGCGACCAGATTCTGGCGATCGACGGTCAGCCCCTGGATAGCAATATTTCTCATCAGCAAGCGATCAGCATTCTACAACAGGCTCGCGGCCTTGTGGAACTGATCGTGGCACGGGGCGGAATCGCAACAACCGAACAGAGCCCTTTGACTGCTGTATCTCTGGAGCGGTCTCCTTCCGCTGTCAGTGACGCATCCAAGGGCTCAGATATGGTAGTAAGTACATCATTTTCTTACATCCAAAGTTTGTTATGCAAATTTATAATAAGAATCGATTGTTTTGGCTTGAGGGCCACATTGTGGAAGCGGCGGATACCATAGGGTCGCATATTTTTTAAAATGATTGCATTCATTAGTTAACTTTGCCTGTCGGAAAAGGTATAAATTGTACCTTAAAAATTTATCAATATGTTAAATAAACTAGAAGCACACAATTTTGTTCAATTTATTTACTGTGCTAATTTCATATTTGTATCTGCAAGTACATTTAATTTTAGAATGTTTAATGAAACTAATCTGTATGATAGTTTTTTTTTTATATATTTTTTTAAAATCTGGTGCGAGATTGCTTGTTGAAATTCTCATCACGGCCTGCAATTTATGTCAGACGTACTTGCATATATATTTACTCTTGTTGATCCTAATCAAGAGAAATTTTTCTCACAAGTATATGTCGACTCAAATATAGATAACATTTTCTCTGTATTTGATTTTCTGGCTGTCTTGGCGGGCTGCGTGTGGCCCACCGGCCGCCATTTGCCCACCCTTAAGTTAATCTAAACTTAATTTTGTGTTAATGAACTATTGTCTTAGTGACATTGGTATAAAAACATTCTTACGGTGCTGTTCTACCTTTAAAAACGGCATTTTCGGTAATCAATTCATGAGACCCTCAATCCATGAAGCGAGCCAATGTTGTCAATATGCAGACAATACGATCATTATGCATCCTGATTTAAAGCAACAAATACATCTGCAATTCACAAAGAACAGCTAGTGTCATTATAAAAGAGCTTTAGCTCTGGCTGAGACGCCCAGCAGAGGTATGCTGGACTGCCCAGTGAAGTATTAAAGGTAGCCAAACCTGTATATTTAGACTTTTGTTCAAGAAAATTGTCCTGATCAAAAGCTTTATGGAACGATCTGGCAAGGAGTTCTTAAAGACGTGTTCATGTGTTTGAAAACAGTTAAATTTGGAGTCAATGGCGCAGTGATTTAATTCAGTGACAGTTATCAACGCTACATTAAGGCCTTAACAATAAAAAAAATGTAAAACGTGGATATTTTACCAAAAAAAGATACTAAAGGTTGGATCAAAGTTCGATATTTCGAAATAAGAATCCAACATCTGCTTCCAGTAAGCGCAGAAATTTTTTTAATGCAATGAGATAGAAAAGAACAACTTCTTCCTATGGCCAAGAAAATATTTATCGTTGCCATTTATAAATCAGGTGCCTTTTGATGCATAATTTTCGTTATAAATAAATTTGGTAATTCTTTTCATTACATATTTTATTTTATTATTATTATTATTACTATTATACTATTATTAATTTTATTATTATTATTATTACTATACTATTATTAATTTTATTATTATTATTACGAATTACTCGTACTATTGAAGCAATAGATTAAGTATGTTTTGTCATGGGAGATTTGTAAGTTAATATGCATATGTATATACGTATTTTAATTTTATCTGTTTTTAAAATTGAAAGAAATTTTCAATTTACTCAAAATATTTCTCTTGTGATTGTACAATCGATAGTCTTTTCTTTAAGAACTTTTATTAAATATTTTTGTTTAATGGATCAAGAACGTTTAACGTTCAATTTTGGTTTGTGTGTACATTGTTTGCATGTAATTTCTTTGTTTACATCGCAGTTAATCATCAAACGAAAAATAGAAATAAGTTTCAATAATAATAATGTATTTTAATGTATTATATTCGAATCATTCATACGAATTAAATTATTTTAAACAAAAGTTTTATAAAATATTGGAAGCTTAAAAAAAAAGTATCTTCTATATAAAAAAAATTTGTTCTTATTTTTTACTTAATATACTGGGAGCAAAGATCTTAAATGTGTTTTCCAGAAACTAAGAAATTGCTAAAGATAGAAAAACTTGGATGCTACTGGTTTACGACTTTTTCCAGTAAGATAAAAATCAGATAAGGGAACACCCTCTTCACCACTTGATTAAGAATAAGTTTGTGTTCAAGAAAAAATCCCCTGCTTCATATCGATTTTGATATTAATGGCTTAAGTTTAAACATAAAATAGTTTATGCTTATGTTTTGGGATGATCTTTTAAAAAAAGATTCAACTTTGCTCAACATAAAAGGTGTATTTGTGAAGCATATGCGAGGATATGTTGTAATTTGCTTTCAACGATTACGTAACAAGAAAATAAAGAAACGAGATTTGTTATTATTTATAAGAATCTTTCTCATTTCCATGTTTGCATTTTGTTGCTTGATTGCATAATCGATGGCAGTAAAAGGAATGGTTACTTTCATTTCGTTTTTTTTTCTTCTTGGTCAAAGTAAAAGTATTTTCTCAATAGATTTTTATCTTTTTCTTCTGTGTCAGTTTTATTTTTAGTAAAGAAAGATATTGTTTTATCATTTCTTTTGCAATTTCTTTTCTGTCATCAGTTATAATGACATCATCTTCGTGAGTAGCATTTTTGTTTCAACAATCGTGCATGTGATGTTTTGGAGAAAACTACTCTTTGTTTCTTCCTGTTCTTTATTTGTTTCGGCTATGGATTTATAAATAATAATAATTCGTATTAAAACTAAACATTTATAGAGAGGTGCGAAATTTGTAAACAAGTCATAATTTTGTTTTGGTTGTACAAAAAAATTTTTTTTGTTAATTAACTTCAAAGTAGGTCGAGGATAACATATAGCAAATGTAATAACAATTTAGCACAATGCTTTAAAATACTCCTGAATCCTAAAAATATAGTTAACTTATTTCATATACGTCGTTAATAGTTTCATTGTATTAATGTTATTTTCCTTTGTGTAACATTTTATAAATTGACTGTTTTTATATTATTGATTTTCACAAAATTTTGTAACAGATTTATTTTAACGTTCTTGAGAGTAATTGAAAAATGTGTTACGATATAATAATTAACGACTGAAAAAGAAAATTTCAAACGTGTACGAAATCATGTTGGAAAGATGTTAGTATGAACTTTATATTATTTATTGTTAATGTTGTTGTGTTCTTTGTTCTTTTCACGTACACACTTATTTTTAAATTGGATAGCAGCCACTATGTATAAGGTTTTGAATTAATAATATATAGGTTTTTTTTTTAATTAAAAGAACTTAGACGCTTGATCAAAAACTTTTCTACCGAAGACTGAATATTGTAGTATCTTGAATAATTAAAAAAGGTTTTGTGAAAGCTGTATAGCAACGTTATATTATATCATCAAAAACTGTCTCTTGTTAAAACAAGATGTTCCATGTCTTACATTATTTAAGAATTTTCATTTTTAAATTAATTAATGCTATTGTTAAAGAATTAAAGAAAATAAATATTTGTTGTAAAGCAATTAAATTGGAAAAAAATTATCAATGCAGTATTCTTTGTTTTAAGATAAACTTTCTATAAGGGGTCACAAGAAACATTTTCCTTAAAAAAAAAAAGAAAATGTATAACTGTTTTGAAACAAATACTTGTATTTTAATTTTCTTACAGCTACGCTTCGAAACTGAAAAGGTTTATTTGAAAAATGATTCTGATTTTAGATTTTCAGTAGCTCCTCGGTTCTTCACAATGTTTTTAAGATTATTCGTTTGATGTTTTGCTTTGTGAAGACAAAATATTTGAAATTCCTTTTGAAGTAGTCTCCCCTTCCTTTTTGTTTTGTTGAATACCATCTCATTTTATAATTTCGGGAAAGTTGTTTGAAATTCTGTGTTACTGGAAGCTTATTTATTATATTTTTTTGAAGTTGAGGGAGAAGTAAACTATACATGATTAAAATGAAAAGGATACAATGTTATCGAAACTTTTATAATGTAGCAAAATGAAGCGTAATCTTGACTTTCCTAAGTTTATAAATAAGCTAAATAATACCTTTTAAAAAATATTATAAATTTATCTGTCTTGTTTCGATTATCATTTGTAAATGTAATTATCATTTTCAGAAGCCCCCCCCCCCAAAAAAAAGGGGGGGGGGAGCCCCCCTTTTTTTCATTGTCAAGATATTATATATTTTCTTTTCTAAAACATTTTTGAATGTTTTGATTTTTTGTCACTTCCCATTAAACCATTACAACAATTTTATGACTTTGACATTGACATCTTATGACATGACAACATTTGCTTTATCATTATTTTATTTAAAAATTAACAGTCAATTTCGACAAAATTATATAAACTTATGTGGTTTAACTCTTGCCACTAAGTTTTCTTTTCTTTTTTTTTAAAGAGTTTCAATGTAAAATGATTTCATAATGTTGAAAAGTGTATTTCTATAATTTAAAGATTTTTTTTTGATTATCTTAATTGTTAGTTTCTTTAATTGTTTTATTGTTTAATTATTTCTTTAATGTTTCAAAAATTATATATGTGAAATTAATTCAAATTAATGTTCTGAGTTCTTTATTTGCTAATTTTTTACGAGATAATTTCCTGTGGTATAAATATACTTTTGCTCCTCTTATGTAACAAATATCTTAGCAGTTATTTACCACATTATCTTAAGCTATAATACCATAATATCAAACAATGTGACAAAATCTGACAATTTCTTCTCTGAACTTATTTTCCTTGGCTTTTTCGTTCTTGCTACTAAACATGTCAGCCAAAAGTACGTGAAAGAAGTGACCTTGTTTCTGACATTTTGAAGGAAATGGTGCATTGAATAAATGTTTTCTAGAAAATGGACGTGGATTGTTGTTGGAATTGCACCGTTGGACTTTTGAATATGTCTCTTCATTCTATGCATATTTTTATATTATCTTTAATTGTCTCTACTTTTAGTTTCTCTTTTTAATGTTATGAAAAAAAAAAAGGCTTTTCGGCTGTACTTGTCTCTGAAAGGAGAGTACTATTTTGGATACTTTGATTCTCTATTTCTTGTTACTTTTTAATTATGTTACAAAATGACCTTGACGATTAAAAGGTGACAAAGGTCATTTTATGCAAAAGTAAAAACCATTGTTTTAGGATGTTGCTTAGAAAATCAATTTTCGACTATCAGCATTTTATTTTAGAATTTTTTTGTGTTGTATATTTCTTTTTGACGAATTATTTCTAATTTTGAAAATTTTGTTGAAACTATGCTAGGAAACTTTTACTGATGATTAAAATGAACATTGCTGCAAATATTTAAAATCCATTGCTGTCTAATTTAAATAAGTAGAAACTAAAACTTAGAAATGCTTTGTTCTTTTTTTTTCTTTGGAGGTTTTTTTGAACTGTAATTGGTTTATTTTTATGTTGGGAAATTCTAAAATTTTATTTTTGTTTTGTGTAAAAATAATAGGAAATTGATTTTTTAGGTATTTCAGCTGGAAAATGTAAAAGATTTTTTTTAAAAAAAAAAACCCAAAGTTATAAGTGAACAGCTTCTAATATATAAAATTGGCGCTTAAGCATTTGATTGTATTTTTGCTGAATACTAACGGAATACTAGCTGAATAGCACTTGCGGAATTTCAGAAAATAATTGTTCATTTAAAACATAAGATGGATGCATTGGGTTTGTTTTGAGGGAAATGGAATAAAATGCAGATTTTTAAATTTATTTTATATTTTTGTTGAACTTATTTGAAACTTATTTCGCTTTTGAAAGATTGTTTTGCTTTTTATACGTTAAAGACATTATAAGTAGCATCTTAATTTTTCTAAAACTTTTTAAGTATTTACATTCTTTATATGTAGTTATCTATTCGTTGTGTGTGTGTCGTGAACGAACCTCCAATACTTCTTAAATTATTAAAAAGGACTTTTTTTTCTTTTTTCATATCCTCTGGCAAAAAATTGATTATCTTTTTACTTCATCATTTTAGTACGTTTTTCTGCTCTCTTGTTTATGGAAATAAAAAAATCGGGTTTTTTTTCTCTTCTAAGCGTAATACAGACAATTACAAGTAGATATTGGCTGTTGTTAGCATGCCTGACAAATTTTTTGGGTGCGAAAGATAGATTAATTAAGACAAGCTTTGAGTTTTTTTTTAATGTTTTTAATACTTGACGAGCGCTTATTAATATAAGTATCATATAATTTTCTATGCACTTAAAAACGAGGGGAAAAAAATTGGGAATTTTTTTATTTTATTTTCTCTAGAACTAGTTAACTGTGTAACTTAGCTTTTTCACGGACTTTTCTTTTTAAAATACCCTCTGCCTATTTTAGTAAATATTTTTTCTTAAAAATCGATAGCTTATTTTCAGTTTCTATGGCACTTTTATTTTCCCGTTAAACGCATTTTCTCTCCTCAATCTTCATGTAAATGGTTATTCAAAAGTATAGTAGGATTTTAAGAACCAATGTTATACTTGCGGGAGAGACATTTATCAATGAATTGGGTGAAAACAACTAAATTTTCATTCGAAAATAGCAGTCTTGCGGTTGGAAGAGTAGTGTATAATATTTAACTTGCCACTTATTACATTTTAAAGACACGAACTTAAGTGGGGGAAATATATCACGGAGAAAAATATTGTGACAGATATTTTTTTTTTTTGCACACAGAATGTCATTTTCCCGAGAGAGAATTTTTGTCTTTGTGTTTTATTTTACTGGGATTGTGTGTGTGTTCTCATATGCCATTACCATGTAAAGTTAAATAAATAAATAAATAAAACCCTCTCACACATGCATTTTATATGAAAAATATATAATTCAAGTTCGTTTACACAATATAAATGATTTTCAACCATTATTATCACCCATTATATGAATATTACCTATTGCTTGTTGAAGTTATGGTACTACTACTAGTAATATATTTGTGTTGAATGATGGTATATATGTGGTACATTGCGCATTTATCTTGTTACAAAATATATATATATTGTGCTATATAATTATATTATGATATTAAAATTAAATATTTCAAACTATAAGAAGCGCCATGAAAAATTATGTCTTCAGTATTTTGCAAATATTCTTTGTTTTGTTTATATTTGCGAATAATTTTTGAAAAGTGTATTATTTTTTTAATTGTAAGTATTATATATTTCATATTCTGTGCGTGCTTTTTTTATTAAAATTTTTTGTGTATAGTTTTGGAGTATATTTTTTAACATGCCTGATATACTGAAATATACTTATGTATGTCGCGTTTATGTTGAGGACAAAATGACTAAATCATTTAAGAAACACCAATGTATTAAAAGTTGCTACTTAGTTTACCTTAATTTTATTTCTTTTCTATGTAAAATAGCGGAAATAATGCAATGAAATTCTGTGAAAGTGTAAAAGTTTTTACTTATCTCTAAAAAAATACGATTTAAAATTTTATATTATTGTACATTTTATATTATTTAGAGTGTTAAGTCAACAAAAAGTAATATTATAGTAGAAAAGTTATGTTATTTTTTCGTTATTAACTTGAAAATACTAGAAAGTACAAGGACGTAAAAATTGATTTCAGCTTCTCTGATGAATGCATGGATGCCTCGGCTTGTTTTCGCATCTCAAGATGATTAATCACTCTAATAACAATTGTAGCTTGCCCAGCCAATTAATTTCAAGTTATCCATGATTAGAATTCGAGAAATCTGACTCATATGATCTAAATGTTATGTATATGACCTCTGTAGAAGTTCTTGAGGCTAGTCAAAAGTTTCTTGTCCAAAATCTGTTTTCCAAGTAAGTGGTCTGTCTGTCAAAAAGAATCGCTATTCACCAGCTTTTTTGTTGCACCTTATGAGGATTTTTCTTATCTCTGTAAAAGTTGTTTTCCTGTAGATGAAATAACACCCAGGAGAAAAAAATATTCTTAACATGAGCACTATTTCAAACGTTCCAACACACTTGCTTGCAGTTTCAGTATGCTTGTTCTTTTGATAGCAATTTATGAAATCAAGGTATTAAATTTATTCTTGTCACGTTCTTTCCTCTATACATAGTATCTATACACAACTCATATCTAAAAATGAAGCATGTTTTTATTTATTTTTTATGTAATTGATTTCAAAGCCAAAGTACATTCAAATAAATCTGTAGTATAAAATATTTATTTTGCAATGTCAATGCACTGCACTTTTCAGGTTTATGCATTCTAAATTTTTCACATCTACATATTGTAGCTCACATTAAAAATATCCCCCCCCCTTTTTTTTTTTTTTGAAAAATTAGACATTTGGTCCTGTCCGTTCGTGCTTAGAGTACTGATTACTTGATTTAATTGGAATGGAAATGGCTCAGCTTGGCAAATTCTCCTGCTCGAGTATGGAATAAATTTCGTATTTGATTTTATAGATCTGCTGTGATGTGTATTTTTCTTTCGATTAAAATTTTTTAGAGCTATGACAAGCAATTTGTTAAATTCTGTTTGATACAGATACAGAATTGGTACTTTTTCTTTCGTCTTGTAAAGCTTTCTTTTAAGTTTTCATTACAGCAGGCTTTTGTTGCTTATAATAGAATATAAATTCATTTAATGGAAGAAATTGTATTTTTTTTTGCTACTGTAAATCATTTTTCCATATGTGGCTTCTACGTTTACAATATACACTTAATATTAAATTAGTATATATACTAGTTTATTTCTTACGGTGATGTTGAAAAGTATTTTTTAAAACTTCGTTATTACTCTGTAAATATATATATCTTAGTCAACTTACAGATTTTATTCTTAGAATAAAGTTTTCTATTGAATTTAAGATTTATAAATGATATTAAAAGTTCTTTATATTACATTATTTCTCCTTGTCGAGCAACGTCTTCTCTCTTTTTTTTTTGTTTTTTTTTTGTAAGAAAATGTTCTGCTTCATATTTTTTCCCGAATATAGCAATGAACTAGATTAACACCTTTTCGAAATAGTAAGGATAGAAATAATCGTATCATATATTTGCTTGCTTTAAAACTTGATTACTTTTTTTATTAAAATAAATTCAAGTTGCCTTCTTAAAATAATGCAGAATGTGGAACGCTCTCTGCAGATGTTTATAAAAAATTTTTTATAGAAAAATGACTTTCTTAAATTGATGGGTGAAATCTATTTTTATATTTGAAGAATATAACGATCACTTTCTGAAGAAATATTTTTGTGCTCGTATTTATTTGTAAAAATTTTTTCATAAAATTCATAGAAATCTGTCAAACCTAATAGATAGAAACTATTAATTATTTTTACTATTGAGTATCCTTGCAGTTAAAAGTTTAAGGTAAATTAAAGACGCATGATTTGCATTTTGCTTTATTTTTCTTAAATAAATTTGATAGTTATTTTTCATTTCGAACAATTATCAACTTTGCTAAAATTCAAAATTTCCATATCCTTAGAATATTTCAGAATTAATAGGTTCAAGCCTGGGTATTTTCGTACTTTTTGTAAGTGGCAAGTTTCAAGCGCTTTTAGCTCGTCTCATCAATCATGCAGGTCGACGTGGATTGGCAGTTCGTTGCAGTTTTCTTTTTTTATGGTACGATTTTTCTTTTTATTTACCTTGGCTCCATTATCAGGCCCTTCAAATGTGTCTCGTTGCCTTTCACGTTGCTCATCTGTCTTTGTCTTAATATGAATCCTGTGAGATTAGTAGCGAGAAGACTGAAGGTTTCATTTCTTCAATTTTCGTGTCGTTGCCACAAAGTTTCTCCAAATGATTCATGTTTTTTTTAAAAAAACATTCAAACTTGTTTCTTTTTAATGAAATTTAACTTGGAAAATATTCCGCAGATGTCTTGATTTAGATATTTCATTCTTATAAATGTAAAATAAGTGATCATTTAGCTTTTCTTGTAAAATTTAAACTATATATATATATACCGTAAAATCCGGCGTATATCGGGCACCCATACTTTCAAGCTGGATTTTTTAATTTTTAGGTATATTCACCGTATAACGTGCACCCCCTTTTTTTTACGAAGAAATCTGAAATGTTAGTAGGCAATTCTCTTATATTTTGAAGTCATTTATGTGGGAATCCAACCGAAATCTTCCAAAAAGATTGGATTCTTCAGATGGCGGGGTTTTTATGGCGTGGTGTCTAGGGGTTTTTAGGGTGTGTTAGTTAATTTCGAAATAAAATAGACAACATAGTTCAAGAAAGAAACTAGTTGAAAACTAAATAATTTATTAAGAATTATAGGGGAGTATTTACATGGGGAATATTTCAAAAGAATAGGAAAGTTAGATCACATTACTTTAAGGGAGGCAATTGAGATTAAATAGAATTCATTATGGTGCTATTAAGACTTACCGCCTGGCGCGGACGAATGATAGAACTCGTTATGGTACTATTAAGATTTACCGCCTGGCGCGGACGAAAGTGCGCTGACGCGCGTAACACGTCTTCTCTCGACGAAAGTTAGTGGGCCTCTGGCGAAAAAGGTTCATGTCGGCGTTTTTTAAAAAGGACGCTAGATGGCGTTGATGTGGAATACTGTTTTGATTAGAATTGCCGACCTCGGTAAATGTGATATGATCTAACTTCTTACAAATGGAATATCCTACATTTATTCGAGGTATTATCCCAGACTTTTGAAAAAATAGTATACTTCTAGAACGACAACCCTTTAAGTCTGTAAGGAATGTCATTTCTTTTAAACAAAGAGTATTTCGATACACGTAAAAGTAAAATTTTTTTTATGCTTATCTGTTTCGTTATTTTTAAAGCTATCGTTTGTATACCTGGCTTATAACGCGCATTTTTTTATTGCCTGAACTTATTTTTTGTGTTAAAGGTGCGCGTTATACGCCGGATTTTACGGTACTTTTAAACATTTCTTTAAAGTTTTTTCAATTGCTTTGATTTCCCCCCCCCCTTTTTTTTTAACAAACTATGTAATGATATATTTTGTACCGAACTTCACAGTATGCTGCAAAA
>BMAV01025182.1:275852-289216 GCA_019973955.1 Trichonephila inaurata madagascariensis | reverse complement strand
CTATGTAATGATATATTTTGTACCGAACTTCACAGTATGCTGCAAAAAATTATGTGCTACAAAATTTAAGAGATGGAAATTATGATAATTTGATGCCACGAGTCTGCATTGCCTTTTTTTAGTGCATATTGGGGAGGGGAGGTGGGTAGCAGTCGGCGTTTCCAATTCTTTGAATAATAACAGATTTATTAATGGACGAGGGTGAACAGAGGACTGCTTGGCAAATGGACGTTACACAAAGAAATATTTTAACAGATTATTTGCATTAGTGCAAAACTCACTCGTTATAAACAAGCTATACAATGTTCCAGAAACTGCTCTCCAGAACAGTTCCAGTAGCAGGAGCTCAGGCAGATAGTCTTCCCTTTACGCGGTTAACGCACAGATTCTGATCTCGACTATGCTGTCTCTTCTGAACTCCACTGACCTTTGTTTCAGTGGTTCTTTATGTAGTTTCATGATAATTCATAGAAGGGTTAATCCTAGAGATTTCTAGATGATTCCTTAGTGATAATGTATTTTTTCGCGAAATTTGTCGCTTAGGGGTGGGGAAAGTCGCCAATCTGGTAATCTTGGTCATATCTTATTTGGTCGCTATAATCTTATTTTTCAAGTTCATGCTAGGAAGCGAACATTTCTTGTAAAACTCAATTTTCTAATTATCAATGAAGTTTCTGCTCAGTTTAAGTCAGTGCACATATTATTTTTATCTCGACTGAACTCTCTTTAGAACCTTTGTTTCAAAAATCCTTTATACAGCCTTTTATATTATTATAGCAATTTTTAGAAGAGTCCATCCTAGAGCCTTCTGGAAAATTCCTTGGTGATATCATATTTTTCGCCAATCTGATAACCAGGATCACATCTACGGTTATGTAATCTTATTAATACCCTTTTAATAGCTTCACTTGTATGCAATGGAATCTTTGAACTCAATTTTTATCCACCTTAAAAGGTCAGATTAATTCGAAATTTTGCTCACTTGTTCCGGACCGATGACAATACAATAGTTTAATAAATTTCTCCTTTGTCCTGATCAGGATATACAGGATTAACGATTTCCCATTTTCAGATCCCATCCTGTATCTGGCGACTACTTCCAGATCCCATTTTGAAATTTGGCGATTAAACGATTAAGTTACAACTTAGTTTGATTAACTATAAAAGGTTTTAGTTTTGTTTTTTTTAAACTAATTTATTTTTCAAGTTCACGCTGAGAAGTGAGCTTTGCCTGAAAAACTCAGTTTTCCCACGAGGGGTGTATTGCTACAGAGAAAATAACATACGTGGCATATTTCACTATGCATTTATAAAAATACAATGATTGATAGTATTTTATTGCGTTAAAACAGTGCATAAAAGTGAAGTTTGTACACGAAAAGCTTCTATTACTATATTCGAACTATTTTAGTGTATTCGAATGACATGAACTAAGAATTTCTTTAATAATGTATATTAAAATGAAAACTATATTATTATACGAAGTTTGGAGAGCTATTTTTAGGCATTCTGGGACAATAGAAAACACAAAATAATTATCGTCCATAAGAATGTCGTGAAGAGAATCTTATATCAAATGCTTATGTTTAAACAGTGAAAGTTGAAAGAAGTATTATATAAATGGATTCAGAATTAATTATATAAGTTATTACTCTCTTGTTTGAAATAATTTAGTTTCTTTTCTGTGTACTAAAACAAAAGAATGCTAAGGTGCATTTCATGGGAACATTTCAAACAGTGGGGAAAAACTGATAGATAATTAAAATTATTAATGTTATTTGTAACTAATTTTTCGAGAGAGATAATGGCGTAGAGAAGCAATTCGTCTATTCATTACCCTTGCCTTTTGTCCCGTTTTTCTAATCAGGTCACCGTATAGTTTTAATGAAATGCGTAACTTCCCCTGATTTCAATTTGTGAAAAATAATAAATGAAAATTCGATGTGGCAGTGGATTATAATTTATACCGTTTCAAACATTCGAGGTTGGAATATTAATTAATTTTTTAATACTTATTTTGCATTTTTTAATTTTTCTTTCTTTCACTTAACCATATTTTTCTTAATTAGTGTACGTTCTTTAATAAAAGTATTTATTATCCAAAAAAGAAATTTCAGTCTTCTCTTTTGTTGTTGTGCTTGATTACATTATAATTTTCTAATTATGGTAAATTATTCATTTAATACTTACGGAAAAAACTATAAATAGTTTTAAAAAAAAACTTGCGTGTTTAATTTTGTGTTTTTTGAAATTTTATTCTAAGCCTTATTGCTTTTTTAAGATAATTTTTTTATGAAGAAAAAATCCTTTGAAAAACACTTTTTTTTAGTTTGATGTTAAAAGCTGTCTTATTATAGAGTGTGTGAATATGAAGTACCAAAGAGATAAAATCTGAAGAAAATTTTAACTCTCTTTGATTAAAAAAAAAAAAGCTATACTTGTTTTGCATGAATTAGGGAGCTTGGAAGTTTGGATTTTAAATTAAAAAAATACTTTATGAATCACTTTTATCATTAGCGCAAGAAATTGTGCTAAAAAAACTTCCTTTTGTGTATATGGAATTGGTAAGGTAATGCATACATTTCAGTATTTATTCAATCGGTTAACATTCTTTAATTAATTGGAATACGTTAATATTATGCCTTAAGATTTATCGGAATCATAGACCATTCACAACTTTTTAAAATAGATTTTTTCTTTGAAATAATTTCTATTTCTGTACTTTACATAAGGGCTATCGATCATTTTTAGTCTCTCTCCGCCACCCTCCCCCAAGACAATTATATCTGATTATTTCTTCTTTATATTAACCCTCTGGCCGGAACATCAATTTTTTTGCCGCACTGAGAAACATCCGTCAGACAAACGGGTACGTAATTTTTTTTTGAATTTTATTACCTTAAAACCTGTTTTAAATGTCCTTATAGCTCATGAAATTGAGTATGACTCAAATAAGATGTGTGGGGTTAAATCAAGCCCAACAATATATTTTTATCACTAGAATTGTGACTAGTATGTTCATAAAAACTAATTAAAAATTATTAATATTCGCGTGAAAGTAATTAAAAATAATACCAAATACGAAAAACTATTGGAATATCCGTTCTGATAGACAGTGACAGATAAGAAAAATCGCACATATCATGAGTTGAAAAAAATCGCCACAGTGTTATCCACAGGCATCAAAGAAAATCATCTCCGCCTGAGAGACGGATGCTCCGGTTAAAGGGTTAAAATAAAGTGGCTTTGATCGCGAACTCGTGGACGGTATTATCGAATTGTAAATGCTACTGAAGTTCCGTCGTGTATAAGGGCCGATGTACATTAAATAGGTTGGTTGGTTGTGAAAGTTTTGAGAGTGGGGTGTCGGCTCATTTGTGTCTCCTAGTTTCTTCCCCGAGTTTCAAAATAACATAGTCTGTTGCCATAGGCCTTTGTGTATCTTTAAGAATGTAACGTCAAAAAAGATCAAATTAAATCAAAAATGGATGGATTCAAAATAATTATCAGGTATCTGATGGTGTTATTGCTAGCTGTAGCTCTACAGATTTTGTTTGTTTCTTTGTTAAGATTTGAAACTATAACTTGCTCTATGGTTTTGGAATGGACTAGAATTTTTGAAATATATCTTAGAAGTGGGTTTATTCGTATTTTACGATAACAGAGGGGAGCAATTTTAAGAAAAAAACGCCATGGTAACTCTAAAAATATGAATTATTCAAAAATTCTAGTTTAGTCTCTGTAGAGATGTCTGAGCTATATACAGGCAAAATGTTATTATAATAGAAGTATTTTTCACGAAAGGAGAACATTTGGAAAAAAGATTATTCTAAGTTAATTTTTTGCCAAAATATTGTATTTAAATAAATTTTTTTTGTCAAAAGGACCTTAAAACAGTTTTATACATGTATTCTAATCTAAGTGACACTAAATATCATGACGATTACCCATTTAAGCGCTTTTTTAAAATCACGGTTCCGAACGTAGTCGGATACCTTAATCATTTGAAAGACGCAATTACGAGCTCTTCGTTCATTTATAATTTTTAAGAACTGTATTATCCTTATAAAAATATTAACTCTCAAAGTCGAAACTGATTATGCGATGGTCCATCCATAGTTTTTGTTACTGCCAGAGTAGTCTTAATTGGTTCTTTTTATTATAAAACTTGTCTATCAGCTATTTTTTTTTACAATTCTTTCTTAAAAGTAAAATCATTGGTAGATGGTAAATAGAAATTTTCTTTTCTTTTTTGCTTTTAAGGGTATTATAAAACTTTAGAGATTCGTATCAATAAAATAATCCAAATTTTGTAAGCTCATTTTGCAGTGTTCTTATTAAATTATTTACTTAAAAAAATGCATGGGTGAAATGTTTTTATGTTTGCTTTCTATATATATATTTAAAAAGAAACAATTCGTTAATTGTACTCTTCCTAGGTAGATCATTTTTTTAAAAAAAAAGTTCCTGGTATAATGTGTTAATTCTGTTCCTTTTATTTCATTTTTCATATTTTTTAATAAGTTACTATTTGATTTATGTAATTTTGATTATGGAAATTAATAGCAATATTATGACTTAAATTATGATATTTTCGATTCGGAATATTGAGGATCTGTACAATTTGCGTGTGCGTATTGCATTTTTATTACATGGATTTATTAATACACAATTTGTCACAATTAAATACTAAAACCTGTTAGTTGTAATCTCTCTATTTATAATCAAAGTCTAAATAAGCTAAATGAACCAGAAACGTAGCAATTTAAGTTTTTTTTTTTTTTTACCCTTGTTAATACACCCATATTTAAAATTAAGGTTACAAACATAACATCTGTGAAAACGGATGGACTATTTACTGTGTTGCCACGAAATTTGGCACAGAGACATATTACAATGTCAGAAAGAATACAGAAACATAATAATGTGGAAAAGGTTCTAATTATGAATTAAGATACATGTGATATCAAAAAGAGTAAAATCATGAATCAGGGATAAAGCATTTACCTCGGGAAAAGTTTGTCTAATACGGAGTTCGAACCACTGTTAACTTCCATAAAGCCTTACAACGAGCTGCCATACTGTTTATGAGGGTGTCAATAAATATCCGTGGCAACAAAGCCCTTTTTTTTCAAAAGGGGCACTTTTAATTCCTGGAAATCCTAAGAGGATAGCTACCCTGAGAAATGGCTTTTCCTAGACCATCCCAAACATATTCAATAGAATTGTGACCGGGAGAACTCGAGGGTCAATCCATGCGGCGAATATCTACAGAATTCATCAACAATGTGAGCTCTGTGTGCCCGCGCATTATCGTCCGTAAAAATGTATTCCGGGCTCATATCATCCAGATAAACCTCACATAGGCTTCCATGATCTCATCCCTATAGTGCTGTGAGTTGACAGTACCCGTATCAATAACGTTCAGCGGTGTATGGCTGCCCAACATTTTACCAACACTCATAAGAGTTCCCTTGCCACCAAATATGTAAATTTTTTTTACGCATGGAGAATGAAGCACCTCTATTTTCTCTCCATATGAAGACTCGATGAGAATCACATTGTCTGGTACATTTCGACTCATCACTGAAAAGACTCATCACTTTCGACTCACCATTCTTGTGGTGTCCACGACTCATGTTTTCAGCTCTACAATATCCAGTCTTTCCTGTGGCCGCGGTAGCCTAGTGGTCAAGGTATCGGATTGCGGCTGGCATGTCACGAGTTTGAGCCCAGTACCACTAAAGACCCACCGTGTAGGAGAGCGAAAGGCGCGTTAAATCTGTCGAGAACTCAGACGTCCTCCCGTTGGTGTAGTGTGATAGTTAGGAGAGGGGGTGTCAGCTCAGGTGTCATCCTCGTCACTTGACCATGGTTCAATATTACAAGGTTCGTCGCCAAAAGCCCTCGTGTAGCTGAACAGTGCGACATTAATATTCACTCACTCATATCCAGTATTTCCAACTGGATGCATTCGATGGGACGCACCAAACTTGACGGCGTGTCAAAATGCCAGTCTCTGCAAGGTGGCTGTAGACTGTTTGCCCGGAAATTCTTGTTCCAGATACAGCAGAGAAGCCACGAGCAAGCTGAGAAGCCGTTATCCACCGATGTCGTCAAGCGCTTAATGCAATGTAGCTATTCTGAGGAGGTGCCGTTTCTCTGTGACGATATCGGCGAACTTTCCGGTGACAGTACCTCTTGTTTAGAATTGATTCCACAGCCTGGACACCGTTTTCAGTGCCACTTGGAGCCGCCTCCGCGAGAGACTGGCCAGCTTCAAGCCTGCAAACTGAATGTCCTCTAAACGATTATGAGAAGTCATTTTCGCTACTAGCAGACTTAACTTGCTTGTTGAAATGCATTATTCACAAAACTGGTATTAAAATTCCCATATGCTTGAGCGGTCTTAATCCAGTAGTTCTTCAAAATCTTATCGCTAAACAACATCTTTTCCAAAATTGAGGGTTGTTATTGTACCACTCGTTCTTCAAAATTTATAAAATACTAATTCTATCAGTTTTACTGAAGGCATTTTAAAATTATGACGAAAAACATGTTTGTGACCTTAATTTTGGACATGAGTATAATTAACATTTATAATAAATTCAATTTTAAAAAAAAAAAAAAAAAATTCAAACTATTTATTGTGAAGCATGTTCAACTAAATTTCTAATATTATGTTATTAATTTTCTTTAATTCAAAATTATTAATTGAGCTAAATCGCTTGCCACTTACATTTTAATGCAAATTCGAAATTAATGCAACATTCATTAATTCTGGAATGTGTTCCTCTCCTTCGTTATTTATTGCGATCAATATTGCAATCATTTTGAAATCTGTTAATAGCGTAACAAATCCTTTTCTATTCATATAATGCAAATTTCCGTAACTATTGTAATGCTTTAATATATTTCATGCTTTTGCGAGCCTCCTAGGACAATTCGTATTACTGATACGATTTACATTTAAATGATGTGTTAGATCGAAGTATTTAAATAGCCTTTCATGTTTAACCATTCAAATACTAGATTGAAAATGTGTTAGTACAGTTTTGACATGGCTGAAGGTTTCTTTATATCGAAAACTAATAAATTGATTTTCATGTTTACTTACATTTTGCGGTAGAACGAACTTCACATTTTTATTCAATATTATACTTTTACAGCCCACATAATTTTTAAAGCTTTATTTAAGCAGTACTAGCTCTAGAGACTTACTTTTTTTTGTTTCATTTGTAGTATCATCACAGCTTAGCCCCCCCTTTCCCCCCGAAGAAATAGAAAGTCACTCATAAACAATTCATCAATTCCTTTAAATTCTTTTATGTGATCAAGAAACAGTTCTTGAAATTAAAAGGAAGCTGAATTATGTTTGGTAAAGTAATAATGTTCCATTTATTATACTTTATCAAAGATAATTCAATATCAAAATTTACTCTTCTGAAATTTTTCTGAAATCCATCTTATAGTTTAAATTCATTTTCAGTATATATATGTATAGGCAAATTACAGGGAAAGGATACCTGACCTTAAAACTAAGTTTAACCCCGAAATCTTAGTTTTTAAGGTTAAAAGTTTGCTATTGTACTGCAGTGAATATCTTAATTTTGGCCTATACTGTGTCATGTTATTCTTCTATTTTAACTTTGTTTTATTAGATTTAAAGCAATATAGTTTATGATTATATACATACTGAATCAATAGTGACCTATGAGAGTGTTGATGCATTTTATAGTTTTCAGCGAGGCGCTCGAGTTTTAATTCAACCAAAATAAAGAGCTGTCGTATAGAATACTGGATTTTTCATCTTTTAAAGGCAACTATGTTTCAAATTCTTCAGGCTGCGCGATGTGGAACTCAGAACAGTTTGAGGTGTGATTATGTTATCACATTACCGATTGCCCTAAATTGTGAAATTTCTTTTTTTTTTATCAGTAGCCCTTGTATTATTTTAGTCTCCCATTTAATTCAAATCAATCAACTTCACACATTCCCAACATTGATCCCGTAAATTACTGCTAATTGAAACATTAGAAGAAATCTTTGAAACCGTTGAATGAAATTTGGATTTTGCAGTACTAGTTTTATAATAGTCTGATTTTTTAAATTTTTGTTATCGTCACATTTTGAAGCTGCTTGAAGGCTGTTGAAGATCAGCCTCATAATGTAGTAATCTATGAGATAGAATTCGAGATTCTTGGTTGGAATGGATCAATTAGATAAATTAATAGCGTTTGAGTAAAAACTGAAATCATGCAATATCTACTTTTTGTAACTGCGTATTTTTGCGTTCATTGCATATGTTTGATTTGTACTTTAATGTGTTACACACATTAATATATAAGAATCGTTGCGTAGTGAGCTATAGTTCTTTTAAAAATATTCTAATCGTGGTTCTTTTATGTAATATAAACATTTTTTAATGATTAATTCTTTATGTATGGTAAGAACTGGAATGAAATCCTACATAACCCTCTGTAAAATTAAATCCATCATTAGAATTTAAAAATTTTTTCCAGTATATAGTTATTAAAAATGAGCTATTCCATTATTCTATAAAATCAATTTTTTAAATAAGTTGGAAGATATCATATTACATTTTCTTTTGAAGATTATTTCGAAGAAAATAGCGAATGAAAAAAAAATATGGTTATATTGTTAAAAATGAATTTGACCTCTAACATGATTGGTATTGGCAATGGTTGAAAAAGAAAAAAAAAAGATTGTCCACAAATATATGTTTGAAAACTCACTAATGGTTTCGATGTATTGTACTGGTTATCTCAAAGAGCATCGTTTTATCGTGAAATTTTTAACGATATATATGTTAGAAAAACATATTTCCTTAGAGGATATTTTTCCCAATGAAAATAATTTTAAGTGATAAATAGGGTTTAAATTTTTTAATTGTATAGAATTAGAGGAAGTATATGGTTTTCTACTTTATAAAAATTAAATTCAATACATTTTTAGGTTGTATTATTTACGAGTACAGTTTTTGTAAAATTTTAGTACTTGAAAATATTCTGGTTATTCGATAATCAGAATTGTAACCATAAATTAAATTTTTGTTTCGTTGAATACATTTCATTAAAATCTGTTCAATTTAAATAAAATATCTGTAAACAGTAGGTAATAAAAAAATGGAAGTGTCACTTTTTCTATACATTAAAAATATTGAATACGGTATTTTTAAATAAAGGGAGGGGGAGAAAAAAATGTTTCAGAACATTACATAATAGAATAAACCATAACATATAACAATCGATGTCGACCATTTTCACGAAGCTAGAAAGTTTAATTCCCCACATTGATATTTTGACATTGGTTGTTCTTTAACTGAGCCAATGAAACATATATTTGATAATTTTTAATATCTGAAGCAATAAAAAAGTCGTTACTGTGAGCCATGTTATGTAAAAAATATCAGTTGTAGTAAGATAGTCTGCATCGAAACTGCTACTGGAAGACTACCCTCAGTGGTGTACACAAACCATTTAAGGTATCCGACTACGTTCGGAACCGTGATATTGCAAAAGCGTATAAATGGATAATATTTATGATATTTAGTGTCACTTAGATTAGAAAATGTATATAAAATTGTTTTAAGAATAGTATTACAATAAAAAATTATTTAAGTACAATATTTTGACAAAAAATGAACATAGAATGACCCATTTTCAAAATATTCTTCTTTTGTGAAAAATGCTTCTATTGTAATAATATTTTGCCTGTTTATAGCTCAAACCTCTGTCACGAGGCTCAACTAGAATTTTTGAAATGTAATCCATGTTTTACGACATATATAATATAAATAAAATATTATTTTAGAAGCATTTTTTATAAAAGGAGAACATTTTGAAAAAAGGTTATTCTATGTTAATTTTTTGCCAAAATATTGTATTTAAGTAAATTTTGTTTTTGTCAGAATGTTCTTGAAACAATTTTATACATGTATTTTAATCTAAATGACACTAAATATCATGAAAATTATCCATTTATTCGCTTTTTTAAAATCACGGTTCCGAACGTAGTCGGATACCTTAATGGTTCAAAGAAATCTTTACATTAATGTACCGCCGAGTAGTAAATAAAAATAAAAAATAATACCCTATAGATATTAAATTTTTTTAAAAAAAAATGTGGATAATTTTTTTTTATCTTTGGAATTTTTTAATTCACTCAATTTAGATGATCTTGCATGTTCCAGTTTCGAAGAATTATAATTGAATATATATTTTGCTTTGTATCTTTTGCTGCTATCTTTGTATATCCGCACAGAAATGGACTTCAGATCATTACATTTCTAACTTTTCATTTAAAAAAATATCATCGAAAATTATTGGATTTATTGAAATATACTGCTGTAACGACCAATTCTTTTCTTACAGTTAAACACTGAATGGGCCCAGGTTGAATCTATAGACTTACTGAATGACGGTTCCGGACTAGGATTCGGTATCATTGGTGGTCGAAGTACAGGTGTCGTAGTTAAAACAATATTACCTGGCGGAGTAGCTGATAGAGTAAGTATTTTTTTTTTCAGTTCCTTTTCTTTTGCCTAACAAAAGGAATGAAACTTGTTTTATATTTCGGCATAGATAAATTACAGTCGAACCTCTATGTAACGAATCTCTATATTGCGAATTTTTCTATAACGAACTTTTTCCTGGAACCTTGAACATTTCGCGATTTTCTTCGTAAAATAACCTCTCTATAGCGAAGTGCATTTTCTGTATAACGAACTTTTTCTTTTGTGTTTCAATTTTTTTTTTTTTTTAAGTATTTCTGAAAAAATTTCATGTTATTCTCTCTTTAACACATTTTATGGTTTTCATACATCTTGAACTGGTTTTATTAGATCCTAACTCGCCGATAGCATATCCTCTTTCACCCTCAGTGGAGTTGTCCCGGTGTTCTAATTTTGAAATAATGTATGTTTAATATTACTTGTATAAGCTGTAATTATAAAATGTCCTTAAAATTCATTTAGTATAAAATTATTTTCTTAATATTGAAAAATGCAGTGAATTCTTCGACATTCTTTTTTCTTGTTTTCCTTGCTGTTTTTCTTTATTTCTTTTTTGATGGGTAAGATCTACAAAATTAGCATATATTAATTTAAAAAAGATGTAGATAATTACTTTTTTTTTATTACATAGTGTGCTTATGAGTTTAAAATTTGTTTTATGTGGTTTATAAAATATATTAAAAGATGAACTTCTATATAACGAATTTTCCATACTACGAACTTTTTCCCGGGAATTAGCGACTTCGTTATATAGAGGTCCGACCGTATTTATGTTTTAAGAAGTAATTTTTATTTGGTATTTTTCTTTTTTTCTTCTATTATGTCAAAAATTTTAAAACAATGAAATTATTATTTTTTGTGACATATTTGAAAAATAAAAGAATTTTGTTTGTGATATATAGACATGGAAATAGAGTTTTAATTGGAATTTTCAATTTATTTAAAATGTGTCCTTTTTTCCTTCGAATCTTTTGAAAATTGTAGTGTATTCGTGTACGTAATTGTAGTGTATTCGTGTACGTATCTTAAGTCTTAGAAACACTTAGGTTTAGTGAAAAGTTTAACATCTTTTTTAAATGAATTTATAGTAAAAAAAATTTCTTTTATATCAATCCATTGAAGTTCTAAATGAAGTAACTTCTCATTTCTCAAAATGAGTTATTTAAAAAATTATTTATTCAAATTTTTACTATCCCAATTTTTTTAAAGTGGTGTTAAGAATTCGCGTGTTTCAATCTAGGATTAAAGAATTATTAATAGATTGATTTTTAACTTTTGCGTAATTCTGATATCTGCAACATATATTCATCGATTATTAAATATGTTTTCGGATTTTTTTTTTTTTATCATCTGGATCTAAACACACATGCAAGTGAAAAAAAAGGATTTTTTTTAAAAAAATTATTATGATTTCTAACAAAAAAATGAAATTGTAGAAAATTTTCTTGTTTTTAAATCGAAAAGTAATTGTCAATATTTTTGCTCTAATTCTTAAAATTATCTGTATCTGTTATCGAATCTTGCGCTCTAAGCTCTATTTTTATATTGTCTACAATTAGTATTGTTTTTCTTAATTAGGGAAAAAAATCGCTTTCTTTAAAAAATGAAGCATTGTAAATAAAGCTGTTTTATTCTTTAAAATGCTGATATTTATGCAATCATGAAAAAAAGTTGCATATGTGAAATTTCAAATTGTTCTCTCCTTACTCCCCAGATGGCGACACAAACTTCGTGTTGTCTTTCACTTGATAGTTCACAGCAGTTTATAAAAATTATAGAATAATGGAAAAATTAAACCATACATATATAAAATAGAATAAATGATTCTGCAATTTTTTTTAGCTTGGTTATTTTTAAAAATTAACAAACGTATTTATATAAATTATTTTTTAGGTCTTAATAGCTTTTTTTCAATCTCAATTAATACTAATAAAAAAATTACAATTTTTCTTTTGGAAGATTCATTTTTGCTGTTTTCGTTAATTTTTCTGTTAAAATTTTTTTTACCGTATTTGGACATGTAAAATAATTATTCATTCACACACAATGTTATATTCGGAGTGTGATTATATGATTTAATCCATATAATCCCAATTTTCTTGCGGTGATTATTTCAATTTTGTATCACTGAATGATTCATGAATTATAAAAAATATATAAGTATTTATTACCTTTATTGAGATGAAACTTTTGCTAAAAAGTATTTCATTTGTCCAGCCTTTCATTTTGGAAAGATAATTGAATTTGGAATATATTTTTCATCTTTAGTATCAGAATTTGCGAGCATAAGCTGTTATTAAGTATGATTGTATTTTCGTGAAAAAGGTTAATTTCGCATAAAACTATGAATTATTGATATCAAATTTTAATTTTTGCAGTGTACTTATTCAAGCCTTTAAATGTGCTATTGTGATAAAAATACCAAGAATGCTTCTTCTTGAAATACAGTCGGACATCTATATAACGAAGTAGCTAAATCCCGGAAAAAAGTTCGTTAAATGGAAAATTCGTTATATAGAGGTTTATCTTTTAATATACTTTATAAACCACATAAAACAAATTTTAAATTCAAAAATACTATGTATTAAAAAAGTAATTATTCGCAACTTTTTAAAAATTAATATATTTATTTTATATATCTTACCCATCAAAAAAGAAAGAAGGAAAAAAAAAAAAAAAAACTGCAAGGAGAACAAGAAAAAAGAATGTCGAAAAATTCACTATGTTTTCAATATTAAGAAAAAAATTTCGTACTAAAATTACAGAATTTTAAGGACATTTTATAATGTAAAGCATACGAGTAATATTAAACATACATTATTGTATAATT
>BMAV01025182.1:254249-265348 GCA_019973955.1 Trichonephila inaurata madagascariensis | reverse complement strand
TAAATTAATTTTTTCATGTTTGCTTACCTTATAATATGAACTTATAATACTAATTTTTATTTTATTTCCACTTCAAATATTTTAATGGGGGAAAAATAATTTTTTTTAAAATGTTCTTGATAAAAAAGAGGGAGGTGGGATGGTAATGTTATAGAATGATTGAGACTTTCTTTTCAATTTTTTTTTCCCTTTGTTATGTAAGAGGGAAAAGTAGAAATGTTGTGGAAATAATCATCTTGGATTTTATTTCTCTTAACTTTTCTTTACTTTTACATAAAAAAATTTACCTTTTATTTTGAAAGAATTTTTTTCAATTATTTTGAGTTAAAATTTATAATACAATGATAAATAGAAGAATTGATGTTGAAATTGGCACCTGGATTTCGTTTTGACTTGTCTTTTTTACCACATCAAATGAGGGGTGGGAAATCGATTAAACTGTCTCAAATTTTAAATATGCGGGATAATTATAGCAGATTGTATTTGTCACATTATATCCCGAGGCAGTCTCTGTAATTTTATAATTAATACTCTCATAATATTAAGTATTATACTTTTAATATATTTTTTAAGGGACTTAGCAACTTTTTAAAAATTACTATTATAATGATACATTTTTGTTCCATCTTTAAAATACAGTTTTGAAACGAATTCAAATATGCAGCGGTTTACAACAAATGTACGTACATTTGTATGTTTGTACAAATGTATGTGAAACCTGCACATTTTCTTCGTCTTTCTTTGTGTATTGGTTTCGATTAAAGCTCCCGTTTTTTTTAAAAAAATATTTATTCATTTTTTATTTTTAAATTAATGGATTGGGTTGACAGTGCTTCCTATAAGTGCAAAAATTACTTTTATTCTCGTAACACTAAAAACAATTTAGTTAACGTGCAACACACTTCATTTTACGATGATTCTGTTTTTCCGTATTATTTCTACCCTAAAAATATTTAATAAGGTCGTGAAAAGAAGACTTAAGTATCAATAAGTTATCAATCTTCTTTTGAATCAAAATTTAAAGATGTCATTAATAATTTTCTGTTCTTTGATTAATTTTTGCATTGTTTTAACATTCTTCTATTCATAAATTGTTCTTTGACTGCTGGAAAGTTTGTTATACAAAAATGCAGAAAATGAAATGCCGTAAAATCTGGCGTATAATGCGTACATACCATACTTTCAAGCTGCAGTTTTTAATTTTTAGATGTATTTGCCGTATAATCGCACCTCCTTTTTTTATGAAGAAGCCTGAAATGTACGTATGCAATGCTCTTATGTTTTGAAGTCATTTATTTGAGGTATTAATAACCTAGACTTAAAAAAAAAAGGTATATTTCTAAAACTACATCTCTTTAAGTTCGTAAGAGGTATGTAATTTCTTTTAAATAAAGAATATTCAAATCTTTGTAAAAATCTTTATTTTTTTTATGCTCATCTCTTTTTATTTTTGAATCTATCATTTTTATACCCAGGGTATAACGCGCACCCGTAAATTTCGATTTTATTTTTTGTGTTAAAATTGCGTAGCTACGTTGCGTTATACGTAGGGTTTTATGGAAAAAAAATTATTAAATGTTTTCAGGAATTGAATGTTATTTGTGTTAAATGTTAATTTATTATACATTTCTTTTCATTTTTCAAACTACGATTTTAACGTAATGTTTTACCCTTTTTTTTGGAAAAAATAACATATATTTGCTGTAAAAAAAAAAAGCGTGGTGGACTTATTTCGTTTCTTTCATTATTAGTAGATTCTGGAATCCGAAGTATTGTTTTAATTTATATTGAAACAAAGGATATTTTCAGATTTATATCAGTGAGCTGTATAGTTAAGCATTAAATAAAAATCTTCATATGAAAACGAAATAAATGACCTTAATAGTGTTTCGCTATTCTTCTTGGAATCCTATATATTTTCTTTCTCTCTTCGCCTCTCCGCTCTTCTGTCACTTATGTCTCTTCGTATTTGAAATCTCCACTAAGTAGAAAATAAGTGTTCAATTGAGACGCTAGTCCTTTTTCTTTTCTTTCTGCTTTTATTTGGATTTAGCAATTGTTCCAGGATTACCTGGGATGAAGTCATCTTACCGATTCTTTGCTCAGAAATTAGACATTGGTTTTCAGCTGTCTTGCCGAGTTATCTGAAAAGAGCCGAATACGAGAAGTGTTATTCCAAGGATTTGGATGAACGTGAAATATAATTTTCCGGTTATCTCCCCGAAAAGAAAGTATGAACCAAAATGTTTTTTTATGGTTCTTTTATTCCTTTAGAACCTGTCCAATCCAAGGAAATTTTATTTCATGACTCTATTTTTTAAAAAAAAAATTTTAATAATGTCATTTAACCTTGTAATCATCAAACATTGCCCGACCAAGGAAAATTTAGTTTTAAGTCTTTTAAGAATAAATAAATATGGCATTTAACCTTATTGTAGTAATCAAACAAAGCAATTATTTTTACTAAATTTTTAAAATACATTAGGACTTTTGATCTGAGAGAATTTAGTTCTTATATGTACCGTAAAATCCGGCGTATAATGCGCACCCGTAAATTTCGGTCTTATTTTTTGTGTTAAAAGTGTAAAAGCGTAAAAGCGTATAACGCGCACTTTTAACACAAAAAATAAGACCGAAATTTACGGGTGCGCGTTATACGCCGGAAATAAAAGTGAGAGCTTTAAAAATAAATAAATATGAGCATAGAAAGAAATTAGACTTCTACATATATAGAAATACTATTTATTTAAAAAAAAATAGCATGCTTAATGTACTTGAAGAGCTGTAGCTTTAGAAATATACTATTTTTGCAAAAGCCTGGGGTTAATACCTCGAATAAGTAACTTTAAAGCGTAAAAGCCTCGTAGATGTACATTTCATATTTCTTCGTAAAAAAGGGGGTTAGCGTTATATGACGAATATATTTTAAAATTAAAAAGTACAGCTTGAAAGTATAGGTGCGCGTTATACGCCGGATTTTACGGTATGTATATTTAACATTTACAATTTTGTAAAAGTGTAGGCTAGTTAATTGTGTTCAAAAATATTTGAAATGCTTTTTAATTTTCGGAATTTTTTTTATTATTGGAATTTATTTTCGCAGTGTTTTATTAGAATCTACGCTTCGTACTCGTCTTTTTCCTCTTCTTTTTTTTTGAAAAATAAATAAATATTAACTATTCTTAATTTGGGCAAATTCTGATCTACACAATCAAAATCGAACTGAGCTCTCTTTTGAACCTTTGTTTCAAAAGTCCTTTATACAGCCTTTTTTTTATATTATTATAGCAATATTTAGAAGGGTCCATCCTAGAGCCTTCTGGAAAATTCCTTGGTGATATCATATTTTTCGCCAATCTGATAACCAGGATTACATCTTCTACGGTTACGTAATCTTATTAACACCCTTTTAATAACTTCATTTGTATGCAATGGAATCTTTGAACTCAATTTTTATCCACTTAAAAGGTCAGATTAATTCGAAATTTTGCTCACTTGTCCCGGACCGACGACAATACAATAGTTTTATAAATTTTTCCATTGTCCTGATCAGGATATACAGGATTAACGATTTCCCATTTTCAGATCCCATCCCGCATCTGGCGACTAATTCCAGATCCCATTTCCAGATTTAGCGGCTAATTCCAGATTTGGTGACTAAAAGGTTAAGTTATAACTTTGTTCGTTTAACTATAAAAGGGTGTTTATTTTAATTTTTTTAAAACTGTAATTTATTTTTCAAGTTCACGCTGAGAAGTGAGCTTTGCCTGAAAAACTCAGTTTTCCCTCGAGGGGTGTATTGCTCAGAGAAAATTACATACGTGGCATGTTTCACTATGCATTTATAAAAATACGATGATTGATAGTATTTTATTGCGTTAAAACAGTGCATAAAAGTGAAGTTTGTACACGAAAAGCTTCCATTACTGTATTCGAACTGTTTTAGTGTATTCGAATGACAAGAACTAAGAATTTCTCTAATAATGTAAATTAAAATGAAAACTATCCTATTTAACGTAGTTTGGAGAGCTATTTTTACGTACAATATGTGTAGAATTTATTTCTTTGAAATTTTGAGCTAGTCGTATTCTTCAAATAGGAGTATTTTATGAATAAATATATCCATATGTTTCTTACTTAAAAATCCATAAACAGTAGAAATCTGTGTTGAATTTTATTTCTAGCGATATATTATACCTTCTAAATAAAAATGTTTTCATATGTTGGAATCGAAATTTTTCAGTCAGTAAGCAATATATGTATTAGTGAACATCATAATAGATCTTCCATTTTTTATTATTTATTTTAAAAAAATTTATTATTTTTTCCACTTCTAAATTGATTAAACTTCCTTTAAACTATTTAATAATCCGTATGAAATGAAAGACACAAATTTATTATATCTATACATCAAGTAACATTTCTCTCAATAAATTTTTTTCCATCTCTTCTACTTTTACTATCTAAGAAATAAGGACTAAATTGACGATTAGTATTGGAAAGGAGTGGAAACATTCTGCTCGGTGTTGTCTGGCAAGAATCTTTATTGATGTTTTTATGTTATTACTGACTAATACTATTATGGTACTATTATACTGACTAATACTATTATGGTACTATTATACTGACTAATACTATTATGGTATTATTATACTGACTAGTACTACTATGGTACTATTATACTGACTAATACTACTATGGTACTATTATATTGACTAATACTACTATGGTACTATTATACTGACTAATACTACTATGATACTACTATACTGACTAATACTACTATGATACTACTATACTGACTAATACTACTATGGTACTACTATACTGACTAATACTACTATGGTACTACTATACTGACTAATACTACTATGGTACTACTATACTGACTAACACTGCTATGATGTACACCACTGATAGCAATTTTATTGCTATCAGTGGTGCTCTTGATCATGCTCTCTAATAAGGACAGTATCTAGACCTTGACAGACAGTAAAAGCTCCATCCAATATTTGAAGAATTGGCTAAAGATTATGGACAGTACTGGTCTAGATATTTTATCCAAATTGGCTAGGCTTGGTCAGAGGAAACAAGTGTGTCTCCAGTGGATACTGTCGCATGTGGGTGTGCCTTTGAACAAGGCTGCTGATGTGCTGGCTGGTATAGGGGTTGTGATCTCTCCAACCCCAGTTCTTCTGTCTTGAGCCATTCTGAAATTCATTCCCTCCACAGAGCTGAAACAAGAAATATAAAAAAATTTTCTTTTAAAGTCAATTTCTGCAAAAACGTAGTGGCACCATCTGTTGCTGCTAACTGTAACTACGAGGGAAATAACGCAGAATGAATTTAAAATTAAAATAATAAAATTTAATTAATGAACTAATATTTGAAAAAAAAAAAAACTGTATTAACAGCAAGTGTTATCCACTACAAGTTTAAAAAAATGTATTTGAGCTAGATTGGCTGAATAGAAATTATTCTATTAACGATTGAAAATTTGAACAAGATAAATAAATGTGTAAATATATGGAGAGAGTAAGCTAATAGTAGGAATTGAAGGAATCTGTCTTGCGAAATCCTCCTCACCACTAGTACGCAGCTAAGAGTCCTGGCCTATCTTTACAGCGCAGGAGATCCAGATCTCTTCAGACGGCCCTGGCGCGCTTTAGAAGCGGTCACCTGCGTGTTATGACCTTTGTGCAGGGGGTAAAGTCTTTTCTGCGTGTTCCTTTCTTCTCCTGCTCATGTTCTGGACTGCTGGGGAATTTCCCTGTAATAGTTGTTTGGAGACCAAGACCTGGTTTGTGACATTCTTATGCGGGATGGTTAAATGAACGTGGTATAGACTTTCCTGCTCCAAGGGGATTTGAAACAACAACGTTTTTTGTACGCTTTGATTTGAATCGATTATTAAGCTTCATTCTCTTTTTATATGTGTTTATATATGTACACCGACGTGTGTGTGTGCTCTTTATTTCCATATTAGTTATTGGTGGTTTATCAATTTGTTGTACTTGGCTAGCGTTTGGGATCATAATTGTTCCTTCTGTCATGAAATTAACTTATTAAATTTTTATATTACTTATTAGGTGGGCGGTAAAATTCAGTACTCTATAAAATTACGAATTTATTTACCGTATTCTAAAATATTGCATGGTTTCTGAGTTTTTTTTTTTTTTTTTTGTTTTTTTTTTTTTTAATTTATCAGTCTAACATATTACAGCTTAAAAACAATATTTTCTTATTTGAATTAAATCTATTCCTGAAGACCGGTCAGGGTTTTATAATTTAACCGCCGCCTGCTGAGGGGGGGGAGATGGAGACGTTGATTGTTTATATTTTAGATTCTTAAGATGTAACAATTTTTTTAAATTGTATTTAAACATGCTTTCAAAATAAAATACAGCTACACCAAGAAATGACTGTAAAGTGAAAGTCGCACAAACCCGAAAGAAATGCACACAGTAAATAAATAGGAAATAATTTAATTTTCCTTGGACGGCCCGGGAGCTAGGGACCATTGTTATAAATAATGTGTAGACGAAAGCTCTCCGGTGTCCGAATCTGTATAGTAAAAATTAAAAATTGTTTGCTTTGGTGTTTGGTTGAACCCTCAACTACACTCTTGCGTTCATGTACGTATTTAAAAGGTTTTAATACTGGTGAAATAAATTAATTCACTTCTTATAAGTTCTTATTTTATTATTATTATTTTGATTTCGTAAATATCGGATATCAATAGACCCTTTTACACTGTTTATTTTTTCACAAAATTGTACTGTGAATTTGGACGCAGTCTTGAATCGAGGGCGGTTTAGATTCGAATTAAGGCGGTATTATTAAATGTAATTATTCGTAACTTTGTAAATTAAATTGGTGCAAGCTAATGATGAAGCTCACTTCACTACTGTACCCTCGTTTGGAATATCTGCCTCCTATGAGAAATAAATGTGCTTCTATTCTGCTCATTAGCGTTGTAAATATGTCCACTCATGTCCCTTGACAAGAAAGCGCTCTTAGAAACTTAACTACTTAGTGACTGATATCTACTTGTGGGTGAAGGGTGTGGCTGCAACTCAAGAGCAGCATCAATTACTCGGGCGAGGTCCTTTGCTAAGAAGCTTTATTTACGTCCCTACATGGATGAAAGTACCATTATCGCATTGATCGACTGGGCGGAAGGAGAATGGCACATAGGATTCTTAAATATTCTATGATTTCATTTCTCCTTCCCGTTGGCTTAACAAAGGTCGGAATAATAAAGGCTCTATTGCCCTAGTGTAATAGGCAAATAACTTCGAGGACGAATTTGACGTAGAAGTTATGTTAGAAAAAGGAAAACGATACACTTGATGTTGTAATCTATTAATAGAATCGATGAATGATTTTCTTTGTAAAGATTCTCGTTCAGAGTTATTTATAACCTTTAATGTAGTGCATAAACTTTTTTTTTTTTGTTGTTGTTATGGCATCAATGGTATCTAAAGAACTGTCATAATGAAAAATTCACATGAATGAAAATTAAAACGATAAAGATTTTCTAGCGAATGAAACCATTTTATTTATATCTTCTACAATGGATTGTACTTTTAGCAGTTGAACACAGTGTGAATGTTCTCAGAAGCTAGTGTCTTTGATGTTTGGCAGTTTGGGGAGGGAAAAAAAAAAGATTTTGGAAACACACATCTCTGGAAATGTATGCATTTTGTGTAAGTTGTATGCAGTTATATGTATGAAACCCTGTTTCCTCCCTTATGTGTATCTTCTATAATGGATTGTGCTTTAAGCAGTTGAACGCAATGTGAATGTTCTCAGAAGTAGTATTTTGTATACTTGGCAGTTTGAAGAAGTACTTATAGAAAGAAATATACTCTTTGTATATGCTGTAGGAAGTTATATGCATTATTAAGTAAAAAGTAATATGATTATTAATTAATTATTATCAAAAAGTTTACAATTTTCGAGCTACTGCAATTATTACATGAAAGGAAGCGTAAAGACAATTTCCCGAAATCACCATCCAAGGTTAGAAATAAAAACAAAAGCTTAGCATCATAATAAATTATGGCTGAAGGGTGCATCACTTATCAACTTTGAAGTATGCAGGATCTAAAGGTAATTATGCCTTTTTTTCTGCTTTACCAAAATGCTTTTATTTTTGCCTTGACTTAAATGGCTTTTAATTGCGCCACGTTGTAATGTAATTTTTCTTGTGTGACATAATTTACATCCCTTGCGGCTTTAATTTTGGATAACGAACGAGAAAATTATGCTGCGTAACTTATAATTTGAAGCTACAACTTTGACAAAGCAGTAAGAAAAGATGGAATAAGAAGCGCAAGCAAGATGGTGTATATGGACTACCTTTGTAAAAATGATTATTCCTTGTCTTGCCTTGATGAGTCAATCCACTAAATAATTAAGAGATAACTTTCTCTCTAATGAAGCGAGAAATAGAAAATTTCCCAGCAAGAAGTCCTTTTCTTCTTTTTTTGTTCGTGGCCTTCGCCATTTGCTATCTTTCATTTATAAAAGTTCTTCCACTGCTGCTCCTGATTAAAAGAAGAAGAAAATTGGTACTATGTACCCTGTCCGACTAAATTAAAAGAAAATGGATCGTAAACTCAACTCGAAAGTGCAAAAGATCCCCCTTAAATTGTATCCGGTTTTTTTTTTTTTTTTTTGTCATTGTAAAGTTAACCGTTAATGTAACTTACTCAGAATATTAATCTCATTTTTTAGTTATTAACGTAAGTCAATTTATGTTTCAATAATGTAGTTTCGTAATTGATTTTTCCCTCTCTTCTGTTTGAGAAATAATTATTTTCATCCCAACTTCTGAGGGAGTTATTAACTTCTTGCAGAGTGGATTTCGTTCTTATTAGCGCCATCTATGTATTTCTTGAGGCTGGATACATCAAGCTGTGTTAACGTTTATTTTGGCTTTTAGTGTTCTTAAATAAACTTTTAGTGACTCTTCTAAAAGAGGTAAGTTCCCTCAATCTTAATAACAAAATTAAATTTTCGTTCTGAGTATTAAGAACAACTACGTGAAAGAAAATAGCATCGTATTTAACTGATTCTTTCATAGGGTTGGTATTGGAAAATGTTTCTGGAAAGATTTATTCGAAATTAGCAGTTAAAAGCAGTTTTGTTATAATATATTATGAGATATACATTAAATTTCCAATTTAGTGAAATTTGTATTTTTTTCTTTTTCCTTTTTCGTTTCTGTTGTAATTGAGCTATCTATATTTTCTTGAATTGGAAAACGCATTTTCTGCTCAATTAATGACTTAGACCTTTTATTATGATAGGAAAAAATCAGTGAAATGCAGAGAAAGTACAAATTCTGGAGCATATATATATGCATTTGAGATTTCTTTTATGTAGTCAAGCTGTTACGGAACCATTAAAAAGATTATTTTTAAAATAATCCTTTTTGTTCTGTCTCTTAATTTTAATTTCTTGGGAATATATTGCATTGTAAGTTTAACGTTATGAATGGAATATTTAAATTATATGACTTAAATAGATTTAAAGCTAAAAGCATTATGAGAAATTTTTTATTATATTTTTTATGTATTTTTTGTGATTGTATCATGCCCCAATTTATTTAACTTGTGGTTTTCTTTTACTATAATGAAAGTAAAAGATAGGGCGCTTCAAAAGTGAGATAAATGAGTGTTTAATATTCTAATATTAATACACCACATTCATTTTATGTACTTATGTTTGAAAAATTGATGTACTGAGTATTCCAGCGTGTAACGCGCACCTATACTTTCAAACTGAATTTTTTAAGTTTTAGGTATATTCGCCATATAATGCACAACTTTTTTTAGCTGAGAAATCCGAAATGTACATGTGCTATGCCCTTATCTTTCGAAGTCTAGATATAGTGTGCGAGTGGATAATTAAAGCACGGAATGAAGTTAAACCTGGCTTAATTTTAAAAATATAGTGTATCTTACAATCTAGATGGAATGGAAGATGATTATATTTATTTATGGATCTGAGTATTAGTGATAGTTAAGATGAACCAGAATCTGAAGATGATATACCGGAAGACGAATATGACGATTTTTTCATGTTATATAATAGTGAAAGCTCGTAAGGACTTTTTTAAATAAACACTATTTAAATAGTGTAGAAATCTAATTTTTTATGCGTATTTTTTCTTTATTTTTAAAGCTGCCACGTGCATCTGTAAATTTTGATCTTATCTTTAGTGTTAAAAGTACGCGTTATACATCGAATTTTACGGTAATCGTTTTGTCATTTGTTTACTACCAGAGCAATTCATTAAATAAATGTTAATAATTTTATTGAAAGATATCCATTTTCATCATGATAATTAGCCGATTTTCTCAATATTTATTTTGATCGTTATTTTTTCTCACTTGTTGGAAAGTCCCTGTTTTTTAAAGTTAAATTGAAATTAATTTTTGCTTACTATTAATCAGATTTTTTTCCCCTTCAAGTGTTTTATAATCACTTTAAGAATTAAATATTCTTAGCGGATTAAAAACAAAACAAATTTTGTTTATTTTTTAAACGCTTAGTTTCGTTTTCGAATATTTAAAAATTGTGTGTGTTACTTTTTACGGGGATATACTTTGATTTTCTGTATTTATATACAGTTGCATTTCCAAAAATGTAATAAGTAAAATTCTTCTTTGTACATCAACTTGTTGTTCCAGTGAAACTTGAAATCGCTGAATTCACTGCTTTTACAGATATTTCAACAATTACTTTTTGTTTTAATTTTTATAATTTTTAAAAAAAAAATCCTGTGTAACTCGGCCACACCCTTTATGGTCGAAAAAGCACTGGTACCGAGCAAGACATATTGTCCGATGCAGAAATTATTGCTGCTGCGTGTGTGTCTCAGTAAATGAAAAAGTGCATGAAAATGATGAAAACGTTAACGTTGAGGACACCTTTCAAACTTCTGAAATATTAATAACGAGGGGAGTAATTGCTGTTGAAACCTCCCTCCAGTTTTTTGAACAAGGTGTCGTGCGTCGGTAATGAACTTACTGTTCCTTCGTCATTATCGTGATGAAGTAGCAGAGCGCAGCAGGACATTGCTTTTT
>BMAV01025182.1:233061-254149 GCA_019973955.1 Trichonephila inaurata madagascariensis | reverse complement strand
TTTTTTTTTTTTTTTTTGGAAAAAAGTGTAGCCAGTTTTTTTTTGCAAAGTCAGCTACTTATTTTTCATTATAGACTGTATTATGCCTTCATCAAATATTTTTCCGAGGTGTGTCTGATCAGATAAATTACTATATATACTATGTATTCTTTTATTTTCATTTAGCACATGCTTTATGGCTTCATAAAGTACGTACTTTTGCCTTGTTAAAGAGTATTTGGGCAGTTTATTTTTTTGTTGTATTCTCTAGCAAACAATACGTACCAGTGCAGTACAATATTTTCTGAGGAAACAATCGTACTTATTCATTTTTAATCACATTTTCCCAACCCCCCCTCCCCCCCCCCTTTGGTCCACATTAGGCCGATTTTTCGGAACCCTACTGTATTATTTATCGATCCTCTAATACAGATTTTGTTTGGACAGTAAAGTTGTTGAGTGACGAACATTTCAAACTAAAAGCTATAATTAATTTTCTTTTTCGTATAAATTATATTTCTTGCGAATATTTTTTAGCGTATTAATAGAAAAATGTTTAATCGATGGTAAAGAGAGAGAGAGAGTGTGTCAGACATATTTAAATACCCAACCCCCCCCTCCCCTATTTTTTTGTCTTTTAGATAAAAATTCTTGATTTTAATGAAGAAATTTTGTTTTATATATCTGATTTGCCCATACTTACGCCTTTCTTACATAGATAATAAACGAAAATTCGTGAAATACAGTTTTTTCAGGTTTCTTTTCTCCTTCGTCTGCTCATTTCTGACCTTTTTAAATTTTAATATTTACTATGGCCATCTATTCTAATCATCATGTGAGGTGTAGAGTATTACTTTTAAGAATTTTTTTATTTCTTAAGGCATTATATTCTTTTTAAGAAAGTGAGAAACATTGGTAATTTGAGTAATGATTTCCATAAGCATAACACTGCTTTTGAAGATTTTTTTGCGTTTATCAAAGTTCCAGAATTTAAAATTAAACAAATTTTAATTTAGAACACAGCGTATCTTAATGTAATATTTAGAATGAACGCTATCCTGTTGAAATAATTAAATAGAATTAAAACTTTTTTTTTATCACAATCCTTTGAATTGAATAGAATTTTCCCGAATTTAATGAATAATAAAAAAAAGTTTTCTGAGCGAATTCTAAAAAATTTTTTTCCGTAGAATTCTATCCGAAAGTATTTTATTCAATTGCTATAAAAGATTAATCAAACCCATTTACTCATGAAAAACTAACGCCGTGTTCCATTGTTTTATTTGTTATATATTTTTTTATCTTAGGAATTAATAGAAAACCGTTCTTTTTATACCATTAAACACCACTAAACATTTCTTTGTTTGCATTCTTGTCTCTTGCATTTTAAATCCTTACCGTTGATTAATGAGTTTTTTTCCCTACCTTCTTCCCTTTTTACGAAATTCCTATGCGTGTTTTTTACTTGAGAAAATCCTGATAAAGTTTTGACGGTGATTAAAGCTTTTTTGGGGAAAAGAAATTATTATTCTTTTTTTTTTGCGCATTCTTTAAGTATTTGCATGATGTTTAACTATGGTCATCGTGTTTTGTGATGGAAATTGACATCCTGTTATGAAAAAAGATATGCGTGCATCGCAAAAGCTGTAGATTTTTTAAAAAGAGTATGCTTAGTTATCCACTCTCTTTTATCTTTTTTAGTGCAAACAAAACAAAAGAAAACAGGTAAATAATATATTAATTATTAAGGAAAAAGCGGTTGATATTATATTTCAATTATTTGAACTATAACATCTTGTAGGGGAGACCGGGGCAAGACGACGATGTTAACAGTTTTTGTTTATTAATTTATTTTTTAGGATAAAAAAATTATTTTTACTTGAAGTGTTAGAGTAGTCCTTTGTAGTATTAAATACATTACCATTTAATTTTTCAAATAAAGAAAAACAAAGGATAAATCATCTTACCCCAGTACTGGGGCAAGATGACTTTGGCCTTGGGGCAAGATGAAGACAATGAGAAAGGTTGAACAGATTTTTTCTTTTGAATATGTTACATGGTTTAACAAATGATAACTGGTTTTTTACATCTTATAAAGTATCAAACTAAGCATAATACATTGTAACGTTATGTTGAAGTGTTTAGTTGTGCAGCTAACAATAGTCACAAATAAAAAGGCCATTTTCATATTTGGAACTTTCCTCATGCCACCACTCTTGGCATTTACAGCACTGGATCCATTCTTCTGTTGTAGGGTCACAATATTCTTCAAAAGCAGGACATCTTATAACACCATCCTTTGAAGTTGATGCAACTGGACTGTTGGGCCTGGATTTTATAGACTTAAGCCTACAGGAAATTAGTTTGAGTTTTCTTACTCCCTTTTTAGATTCACGGGCTTCTCTTCTCTGTTTTTTTAAAGTTTTCTTTTCTTCCTCCTGCTTTTCCCTTTATTCTAACATTTCTTTGATGGGTGTGCTTGTAACAATGCTTGAGCTCACTTTTTTTTTTTTACTCACATTGTGTTGCTTTAGGCAATGGTTTGAAATTAAAAAAAACAAAACACCAACAGGTTTCTTTAGAGCATCGTAATCAGCATTTGCCATATGTTCTGGTTCTTCTGGAGGATTTATATGTTGGTTTTCTACTACCAGGGTCTGAGGATTAGCACTATTATTCTCAATTTCATCGCCAACAACATCATGGTCAGTAGCTTTTGAAGCAGCAAAGTCACGTTCGCTAAACACGAGGATTATGAGTCTCAATCCCACATTTTTTAAACCCTTTAACGACATTTTCAACTGTAGCTGGCTGCTCTGAAGCAAACGGTGCTCATACGCTCCCCAATATTTTTATCTATGATAGTTTGTCCTGGATAAATGACCATAAAGTTAGTGGATGGCAAAAATGTCTTCCTCTGGTCTCCCCCTTTCGAACGACACATTCCCCGATCCGATGCACCCCTTAGCCCCAGAAGAGATAGAAGCGCAAGTTCGAGCGGAACAAAAAAACAGACAAACAAGTGTTACAAGATTTAATGGAATAGGCAACATTTAGTTTAATAAATTCCGAAACACGGGGCAAGATGACGAACTCGTCATCTTGCCCCAGAGTGCCTATTTAAAAATATTATTTTCCATTTCCATGAAGGAAGTCGATAAATTGATATTTATTCGTGGTAATATGTAGTATTTAAACTAAGTTACTTACAAATATGAAAGATAAATGATATATCTTGCCTGTATCTGTAGCAGAGTTTATTTACACATGCATAAAAGTTATATCGGGGCAGCGGTAAACAATCAAAGCTTCACAACTAACACGAAAATGTAGATTTAGGCTTCTCTATAATATTTTTTAACCAACGGCCAATAAGAGAGCCAGTAGTGTTCGGTTGATCTTGCTACCTAGCAGAAAACGGAAAAATTATGACATTCGTTATCTTGCCCCACCCTTCATCTTGCCCCGGTCTCCCCTATATCAGACACACTTTGAGACGATTTTTAAAGCTGATGTTATTATGAAAAGAATTTCCAGAAGAAAAATGCCAATTTCTTTTAAAGTAAAATATGCAAAAAAGGTTATTGATAAACGATAAGTATAAAATTTAATTATGATCTTAACCATTACCAATCGCTGTGAATGCGAGATTTCCAGAATCTGCTTGGGGAAAATAGATATTTCTAAGTATAATGAACTGCATTTCAGGGCAGTGGAGCCATTGTGGGATTTATGGAAATGAAAAGGCGGATATGTTGGCCATGAGTGGATCCCAAATGGTGGAACTAAATCGTCCTTTGTCTTAGCGGCATACAAAGCGTTTTATATCCTGCTGAATAAGACAATAATTTCGAATTCCTTGACTGCAATAGTCAGAGTGGCCTGGTCTATGATCTTAACCATTATTAATCGCTGTGAATGCAAGATTTCCAGAATCCGCTTGGGGAAAATAGATAAATTGTTAAGTATAATGAATTGCATTTCAGAGCAGTGGATTTCAAGCCATTGTGGGATTTATGGAAATGAAAAGGTGGATATGTTGGCCATGAGTGGATCCCAAATGGTGAAATTAAATTCTCGTGTTCCTTTACGGCATACAAAACGTTTTACATCCTGCTGAATAAGACAAAAATTGTTAACGAGAATTTCGAAGTCCTTGACTGGAGCAGTCAGCGTGGCCTGGTTTAGATTTGCTACTGGCCATGACTATTTAGAAAGTTACCTGTGTTGAATTGGAATGACAGATTCAAATTCGTGCCCCCTTTGTGACCATAGCGTACTTATGACTTGGGATCTGTGTAGTACACGCTCTGCTGTCTTTGAGTGTTGCTGACTCTGGCTTTGGTGACTATTTATATCATTTGATATTGCATCGGGCTGCAGAGTGAAAAGTCGGAGACAAATATAGGACTTTAAAAAAAAGTTTGGTTTTTAAATATTATTCTGTAAAATGGGAGCCTCTCTTATCTTTGTTCTAACAATGATAACATAAACTTGGCGTGATTGTAAATGATAAGAAAATATTATGACAGAAGCCAACTAAAGAAATATGATCAATTTTTTTTCTTTTTGAATATCAAATTTTAACTTTATGCGTTCCATTGTGAAATTATACTTTTGTGTTGATTAAAATTGGGGTGCAGATTGTATTAAAAGAGGATGATTTTTTTTTGAATTCGTGTGATTTGTTAACAAACTTTTTGTGGAAACATTTTTGAAACTTTTGTGTTGGTTCGAAAAACAAGGATCTATTTATTTCACTGTTTATGGGACGGTGCTTAGTTAAAGTGTCGAAATGTATAAAATTTTCTAGTTTGAGATTGTCAGCTTCCGTTTAATTATGAGTGCTGCTATAGTTTGAAACTTTATGTGAGTAAGTGACTTTTCATCTTAAAGACTCGTGTTTAAATCATGAAAATGAGCTGTCAAATCCACTAAAAATTTAAGCTAGTTTCATCATTCAATTCTGGTAAAAAAATTTGTTTTGAATTATATAAATGTTTTTATTTCATTTCCCAAATCATAAACTTCTGACCCAAACATAATACTTCTGAAAAAAATTGCAGTATTGCAGTGTTCACATTTCCGTTCATCGTATGAAGTAAAAGTATTACTATTCATGTAGCCTTTTTCTGCCGATTAATCAATTAGTCTAACTGTAATTTAGTGAAATAATTTGATTTCAGTAAAAGTTTTTATTTTGGTTGAGGGACTTTTCCTACCATACTTTTTATGGAATAATCTGCTATGAACTTGTGGTTTCTTTCTTTTTTTGCCTTTTAGAGTTTCAGCTACATTTTTACAATAGAATCTGTTCGATTTATATCATTGATTTTGTCATTTGTTAGATCTCTCCCTTCCACCCAGTTCCGCTATTTTTTCAATAGTTTGTTTTGATACCGATTAAACATCATTCCACTTATTATATTGAAGAACTAAGTATTATTATGCACAGCAATTTTAAATGATATATATTTTCAAGCCCATCCTGCACGTAGTTAAGTAAATATTTTTGAGCATTGATTTTATGACTGTCTTGCTTCCAAAGGAGGTGTTAAATGTACCATTTCAACTTCAATGTAGTATTACGTTGTTTTTAGTCACAATCTTTGAATTTGATAAATTTTGTGAGTTCACAATTTTTTGCTGGGTCCACATTTATAGCATTCTGAGGACGTAGGTTGAACAACCCATTTAACTCGCGTATTAATTTATTATTTAGCACTTTTCTTGTTTATTTTAGCGAAATTAATTCATTTCTCATGTTTTTGTCCCGAAGAACAAAAAATAAATCATATCAGTCGTGTTTAAAAAACCCTTCCGAGTGCTGCATATTTTTGCAATGACTTTTTTACATTTGAAGTTCATGTAAAATCCAATTCTTCTTTTAAATTCATGCAAAATACGTACGAAATTCTTCCTAGTACCTCATTTTTCTCTATACCCGCAACTCCTTTCTTTCCTTTTTGTCAAAAAATGATATGTGCCCGAATGTGTTTGTGTGTTCTTTCGTCTAGCTACCGCTTTATATTCCAGCTCGCCCCCGTATTGAAAAATCGAAGTTCTGCATTTGACATGCTTCTCTTTTACGCCCCCTTCTTTTACTTGCTTTTTCGCTTATGAAATTTCACCTTTTTCCTTTCCTGACATCATCAATGATCCTTGCTTTCTGCCCATCCTCCATTTTTCGAAATTGTACTCTTCACCTCCCCATTATAGACCTCGGGAAAAGTTTTTGTTTGTGCTTTGCGTCGGACATACTCTTCTATTTAGTTTATTTTTGTCTCTTTTGTGTGAGGCTTCTTCTTTTATATATGTTTTTACAAAAAGAATTTCATGCATGTGCTCTTCAATTGATGTTGTTTGGGATACTTCATCTTTAAAAAAGAATAATAAATTCTTTTTCGCCCTATATGGATTATGAAACATGGATTTAATTTTTTTTACTAACATTTTGTTTATAAAAGGAAAGAAAATAATTTTCTTTTTAATAAATTTGTAACTGTTATTTATATTTACTCTGAAGCTTATTTTTTAAACATAATTCAAGTTATTTGATACATTTGATGTAACTTTATTATTTATACTATTGCCTTTACTTTAAAATATTGAAATCAGTTTATGATCGCATGATAAATAAGAATGCTTGAGTGTAAAACTTATTATTTAAATCTATTAAACAATTTAAGTATTCGCCTTTTCCCTTTTCAGATGGCTTAAAAATATTATATTACCTTAAATACGTTTGGTTTTACTTTTAGAACATGAATCAATGATACGGTATAATCAAAGCAATTTAATAATGCGTCTTTGTTTGGACAAAATAAATCGACTATAATCTATCCTTTTACCGATAATATAAATAACTTTATCATCCTTTAATAAAAAATAAGAACTATTAAAGAAAAAATGCACATACCCTTCTATTTGTGAAAATTGCAACATTATGAAAAAGTTTTGCAAATTAAATGAAAGTTGCAGAAAATACAGAACAGGTTAAAGTATATCACTTAAACTACAAAGCGATCACGCATATATGAGGCAAAAAATACCAACTGAATTTTCAAGTTAGCCGTACAGTAAAGGAGAGTTGAAATATATGCATCGTCATTTGACTGTTGTCAATTATTGATTAGAAGTCTATATGCCCCGCCAGAAATGCAGAATGCCATACGAGCAACTAACAGAATTCGAGCAGAGCCACAAAAGTTGCATCTGTGATTTGGACGTATCAAATTACCATCCACACATAGCTAAAGACTTAAGCATTGATGCTTGTATGGAGGAAATGGACCATGAAGAGCATGACAAAATGAAACATCAGAAATAAACCATAGAACATGACGTCACTACAGAGCGACAGACAACTCATCCGTATGGCAACGACGGACCATACAGCACATTTTCGCTCTTTGGTACAAAGTAGCACATGCCTACAGGTATGTCATTGTCATCTTCCACGATTTATTGCCACGGGCTACGTTTGAGGATTCTATTATGTTGGATTCTCTAGACGCTCAGCAACTGATGCGAACGAAAATAAGCTCATCAGTGGATTCATTGGCTTGCCCATTGACAACAAATTGTCTTCTCGAATGAGTCCCGCTACATTTTGGGGTATAACGATGAACGTGCATTAGTCAAATGCTACCGAGGTGAATGCTTTCACCCTAAAGTGTCTTATTCAGTTTCGTAGGGGGCAAATGTCTTGTGTTATAACTCTGGTGCTGTATTATTGTCGATCCCACCTTTTCCAAATTATGGGGATTCTGAACAGCGGACATTACTCGAAGGAAGTTGTGGAGTCCGAAATCTTATCCTCTTGCATTGCATTCCTTAAACTGCATTTCATCAAGATGTCTATCCATATGTTCAAAATGAACAGGCCTCCTTCTGTACACGACAAGTTACAGGTTAAACTTCTTCCACGGCCTGCGTGTTCTTTGGGTATGTCGCCAATTGATAATCTCTAGATCAGTGGTCTTCTAACTTTTCCAACTCATGGAACCCCTTGAACTTGATGGTGTTTTTGTGGAACCCCTAGAACTAGAAAGTGTTTTTGTGGAACCCCTAGAACTAGAAAGTGTTTTTGTGGAACCACTAGAACTAGAAAGTGTTTTCGTGGAACCGTATTCCACATACATACTTAGAAGAATATATTTCGAAATATTTAATGTAGCTCAACATGTTATAGGTAGGTACTTTATGTTAAGGCAATTAAAAAAGTATTACATTTATTATTAAAAAAAATCCTAATCTAATTTTTTATTATAATTTAATCATTAGTAAGTTTTGATCCAAGTGTCACCTACCCAAGCTTTATATTTAGTAACTGAAAGATGTGCTTGCTTTTTTTCACACAAACTGTTGAAGTCTAGGTCTATTAAGTTTTAAATGCAATCGCATTGCGTATTCTGAGTTTAATTTGTTTTAATATTTTGTTTTTCTAGCCCCACTCACATTAAGAAATATATTTCACTTAAATATAATTTTCTGAATGTCATTAAAATGTTTATAACTGTGTGAGAAATACTGTTTATTTTGCATGAATTTACTGTATAAAATTTAAGAGCTATTCTTGCTTAAATTTAGATTTTAATATCAAATCCGTTGATATGTCTATAAGTTGTTTCTTCTTCATTATAGATGTTTTTTTCCCCAAATGCAAAAAGTGCATTTTTCATTAGAAAACTATTTAATTTTGCAAGACATTGTGCTAACTGGTATAAAATTATCTCGTGGAACCCGAGATAGTAAACAATACAATATTCACAATCTAGTAGGTAATATGTATATACAAAGGAATGGGCTTTAGATACTTGTTGTTAAATTTCATAGAGAACGTGAATCCATTTTGCTTACATATTTATAAGTTTCTTTTCAATTTTTTTTATTGTGACTCGTCGAACCCCTGGGTATGCCTTGTGGAACCCCAGGGTTCCATGGTACTCAGTTTGAAGACCACTGCTCTAGATTATCAGTCAGCTACTTTTTCGTACTTCTCGTGTAGCAAAGAATACAGCTGAACTTTGACATCTGATATAGGCCACTTATAATTCCATTCCTTAACATGGTATTCAAAATTTGAATGAATCAATATCACTATATGCTCAGGCTCTCATCGTTGCGTGTGAATAACTGCTTAAGATTTTGATTTTTGGCGTTACTTTTGTTTTATTGTTCCGAAATTTAATGGCTGATTTAAACCGCTGTTAGTTATACTGAAAATAAATTCTGCTTATTCCTGTTGATTCTTTCATTGTTTTGTATTCTATAAACAGATTATAAAAGCCATATTTAAGTCCATTAATTTAAAATGTATGACACTATGTAAATAAGCAAAATACACTAGATTTAATCAAATAAAAAAATAATAAGATTTCTTTCAACCTTAGATAAGTACCAGAATAAAGAGAAAAATATTATAAAATTGAATTTATGTATGAAAATAGTATTAAAGCACAAAATGTCTAATCTACTGTTATGGGAATTTAATGTACTTACGTACTGCGCTTGTTGATGTCGCATAATTCTTACTTGATGCCTCTTGTCTGTGAATCTAACCAATCGTTTTAAATGCCATTACATTCTATATTTTAAATTGCCAGTTAAACAATAATATTTTAAATTATCAGTATTAAAAAATAATTGTACTTATTCTCAAAATCTGTTTAAATTTAATAGCCTTTGAGTAAGTTCTAATTTTAAAACAAGTTTTTTTATTTCCTTCAATTTTGTTGTTATAACTCGTTTCAAATTATCTTTGTTTACGAAGCTTTTTTTTTTTTGATTCTGAAATAAAAATTATCCTTTTTTTGTTTTGAGTTTCGGTATCTTTTTCGGCAGTACATTTACGAACACGAAATGTATATTTAAAGTGTAAATCTCTTGAATGTATAGTATTTGTTATGTAAATTCTTACTGATTTCTTTAGTAGTTCCATAAAAGTAATTAGTTAGCAATAAATAGATGCATAAATACGTTAAGAAAAATGCATTTAATTTTTACATACTCTTGCATACTTTTTGCTGTTTGTTCACTTAAAAAGAACACAGAAAAGTTTATATCAATTTTTCCGAAATTAATGCTATGAAAGTTCGTCTTAGATTATTCTTTATTTTATTATTCTTTAATGCCGTGGAGTTTATTCAAATGAAACATTCCCCCAACCTTTAGTTAGCTGGCTGTTCGAAAGATATTTTTATATGAATTGAAATATAATCTTCAATTCTAAATTTCGTCCCTTTTTTATTACAGTCCGTGTGCTTAAAAATTATTTCGTGCACAAATTTTATATTTTGAAACATGCTTCGAGAAAAACTTTAATTGTGTTTCTATTGGGACGAAGAAAATCCTTTGCAACCGTAATTAAATTGCATGTATTTCTTAATTATGTCACCCAATCGAGCATGGAAACATTTCTGTACTTAAAAATATGTTAAAAGAGTTATAACTGAATGCATTATTTTAATTGTGTGTATTAAGTTACTCCTTACCGATATTTACTTTTTCTTAGAAAATAAATACACAAGCATTTAAAGTTTCTGATGTCTTTTCTCCCTTTTAATACCATGCAATGCAATTCTTGCAATTAAAAATCTATTTTTCAACTCTTTTGAATATTTAATTACTTTTATTTTAATCTCTAGCTTCAAAATTTGCAAATTATGAAGTTGCTTATTTTAGATTTATCTTCAAAAATTATTCGATGGGCTTCGTATTCTTTGGTATTATTGTCTTAGATCTTATTTTTTCACGGTGTGTCTTGGTTATTGGAATCTTTAGGTTAAGAGTAAAATTGTTCTGACCCATTAAACATTAATTAAGAAAATACATTCCTTTTTATGGCAGGCTTAGCCAAAATAATCATTATATTCTTATAATGTATTGAAATGAACTGAAGTTACTTTTATATTTATTGATTTTAGCGTTGTCGTTTATAAAGAGATTTTTCTTTTTTCTCTCTCCCTTTCACCCTAGATATAACATTGACTTCCTCGATTTTAACCGTTTTTGTTGCCTTCATTACAATTTTAAATTCCTTTTATGCGATGACTTTTCATTTTGATGGTAGAAGATGAGTTTTAACACGAAATGCATGGGAATTTTTTGGAAAATAAGGAAGACTTTTCTCGAGACATTAAACTGTCTGAAGCTTTTAAGATGAATTCGACATTAGTTTCTGAGAGTATTTAATTGTGAAAAATGGACTTAAGATTGCTTTTTATTTAGTACAGAAGCTTTGCAATAAAAGATTAAAATCTTGTGTTGTTGTTTGCGATTACATGCTATTCAAAAGTTGGAATGCTCCGGAGAAAGAATGCATGTATTGAGCATGTATTTTATGAAAAGTATTTTTTGTATTGTATTTTTCGTTACTTAACGTATTATACCGTTGGCCCATTTCATCTAATCAAAAGATGTCGCCAAATGCTGCTATTGGAAAACCTACCCGCTAACGTTTCAAGCCCTCTAATGATAACGATTACAGCATTTGGCGACATCTTTTGAGCTGGCGATGCCTTTTGATTTAGCAAAATGGGTCGACAGTAAATACGTATGCGTATTTTATTTTGTTTATATTTGACCATGGAAAAAAATGTTTCAGTGATTTGATGTCACTAACTTAGTTTAAAATAATTGCTTTAAATGTAATGACACATTTCATCTTATCATTTTTAAACGCATTGCAAGAGAAATAGGATTAGTCATCAGTATTATATAATAAAGATATCTTTAATTTGTTTATATGTGTGATGTTTGTTAATTTATCAGCAGCCGTCAGCGTTGTTCTTATATTGTAGCTAGGGATTGCAATACCGTTATTTTGAGCCATTTGGGCAATTTTGTAATACCGGTATTCACAAGTTTAAATACCGGTTTTTCGGTATTTACTAGAAATTTTTTTTTAAAATTGTCTCCACCATATGTTCAGAGATCGCCAACATAGTAAAATAGTATACGTTTTTGTTTTTATGTCTCCCTAACGGACGAAATTAATTAACGACTGGGAATATAAAGTTGCATCATACAATCAAGAGAATTGATAAAATATGTTAATCGTCCAAGGAGGGGCCAAAGCTATCCTATTACAGCTCAGGACGATACTGCACACGCGCAGAATCCGTAGTCTGATATTCGTATCTGTGACAACAAAGTTGTAGTTGTGAAGAAAGGGCGTAATATTTCGATATTTTTTAAATTGGTGAGTTTGTTATTCATATTTGTATTTGCATATCATACTTTAGTGTTCAAAATATTTTTCTGATTCATTATATATATATATATATATACTCATAAATAATAACCCATATTAATGAATAAGAATAACTTTAACGAACACAAAAAATCGGTTGGTAATACTTCGGTTAGGTTTCTTAATTTATATGAGAATATCGCGCGTTTTTTAAAAGTATATCACGCATTGCTAACAGTACCACCAACTAGCGTAGATATCGAAGGAGCGTTTTCGACTACTGGTAATTTTTGCACAATATTACGTTCCAGGCTTAATGATAGTACAATTGATGCGTTTTGTTTTTTAAGATCGCATTTCAAAAATTTGTAATAGCACCACAGACTGAATAGTGATATTTACACTTTTTTGTGATTTAAATAAATAAGATGTTCTTTTACTTTTTGTGATTCTTTATATACCATTATAATTTGTAAGTTACAAATGATTTTTTGTGATATTTACAGTCTCTAATAAAACTGGCTAATAAAACAAAGAAACGCCTGTGTTTTCTTTCTTTTTCTAAAATTTCTTTTACTGGTATTAAAACCGGTATCCCGGTATTAAGACCTAAAGAATACCGAATACCGGTATTGAACTTTTGGTCCGATATTGCAATCCCTAATTGTAGCTTTTTAAGTGTTTAATTTGTAATTTTTAGAACTATTTTCTTGCAACGGAAATCCAATAACTTAATTTCTGAAATTTACGAATACTTGCATGTAATTTTAGAGTTCTGAAGCCGGTGATTAAGGTGCAATCTTTGAGAAATAAGAGACCGGGGAATATATAAGAGAGAGAGAGAGAGAGACGGGAAAATTGAGAGCTGTGTAAGATTAGATTAATGACATGAAAATAAGATCTGCTGCATGTTAAACCAAATTATAATACATCTTAACTTCCTGACATGGTTTTATGTTGCGGTTTAAAGAAGTAGCAACTTCGTTATTTTTATCACCGTCACATTATGTTTCAAAATCGAAGTTTTTCGCATTATTTAGCTACTGTGAATTCAGTTCAACATATCCACATAGGTTTTTATACTTAATAAAATATTGTGTCCCTTTGATTTTATGTTAAGTACACATCTTGTTGAACCATTGCTGTCCCTTGATGTATGTGATTAATGCAAGTGTTCAATTTTGTCAGTTAATTCAATGCACTTAGCATGTTATGTATTAACACTGTACTGATTTAAGGTCTCGAAAACGTTCCTTTCTTAATTTTTCATTTATCTATCATGTATGACAGTTGGTATTTCCGATTTTTAATTTTCTGAGTCTTTCATTTCTTTCTGAAATTTTTTTAAAGATTTAGTAAATTAATCATTTGAATATCACACTCGTAAATTCATAGTAAAAAAAAAGTTTTGAGTAGGGATTGGCAGACTTTTGAGAGAGAAGGGACAAATTGTGTTAGTAAAATGAGGTGACGAAAAAGTGAAAGAACCATTTACATACGTGTTGACATCCGAGGAAGGTTGCCAGTGGCGTACACAAGGGTGGTATTTTGGTTCATCAGATTTTGAATTTTTAGAGTATAGATTACGCCTCTGCGCTTTCTTCTACAGTGTTGTTGTTTTTTTAAGATATATTCCCCTCACCCGTTAAGTTATCCGACTACGTTCGGAACCGTGATTTTGCAAAAGCGTATAAATGGATAATATTTATGATATTTAGTGTCACTTAGATTAGAAAATGTATATAAAATTGTATTAAGAATAGTATTATAATATAAAATTATTTAAGTACAATATTTTGAGAAAAAATGAACATAGAATGACCCATTTTCAAAATATTCTCCTTTTGTGAAAAATGCTTCTATTATAATATTTTTCCTGTATTTAGCTCAGATCTCTTTACAGAGGCTGAACTAGAATTTTTGAAATATATAACTTAGAAGTGGGTTTATCCATGTTTTACAACAGGGGAGAAATTTTAAGAAAAAAAAATGCCGACAATTATTTCAAATGGTGGTAACTCTGAAAATGTGAATTTTTTTAAAAAACTAGTTCAGACTCTCTGGAGAAGTCTTTACTTTATACAAGTATATATAAAATATTATTATTACAGAAGCATTTTTTTTATAAAAGGAGAACGCTTTGAAAAAAGTTTATTCTAAGTTAATTTTTTGCCGAAATATTGTATTTAAATAAATTTTTTTTGTCAAAATGTCCTTAAAACCATTTTATACATGTATTATAATCTAAGTGACACTAAATATCATGAAAATTATCCATTTATGCGCTTTTTTAAAATCACGGTTCCGAACGTAGTCGGATACCTTAAATGGTCTGTGTACACCACTGTGGGTAACCTTCCAGTAGCAGTTTCGATGTAGACTATCTTACTATACAATTGATATTTTTTATCTAACTTGGCTCACAGTAACAATTTTTTTATTGCTTCAGATATTAAAAATTATCAAGTATATTTTGGTTTCATTGGCTCAGTCCAAGAACAACCAATGTCAAAATATCAATGTGAGGAATTAAACTTTCAAGCTTCGTGAAAAAAAGTCGATATCGATTGTAATATGTTATGGTTTATTCTATTATGTAATGTTTACATCAACAATTAAAATTGGGTTTTAGTTGTTTTTACACTTAAAAATTGGAAAGCTTATTTGCCGAATACGTTAATTTATATTATTCTCGGATAAAACTAACATTGGTTGTTGCATTGAGCTACCGAATTTAGAGAAACTCTTTATTTAGATCCTCCTGTTAAGTTGTTGGGTATGCCGGGTGTGTGTCTCTTTATATGTATTTATTAATATGGATACTGATAAATTTTTCAATTTTTATTATAAAAAAAATAGGTAGAAGTGGAAACAACTTTTAGTGGACATTTATTTATTTATTTTTTTTTTTACTTCGTAGAGTCAAAGTCGGAAGATCTGCAAACTTTTATGTAAAGAGCCGCAGTTTACCGATCTCTGGTTTAGGAGTTTGTTATTGAAGAACGTTTATTACACTTTGGAAAATATATTTAATGTCTTACATTAATTGTATTGTCTTATTTTTACGTATTTTTAGGATGCATTGCATTTTAGGAATAAAATTTCGCCAATTAATCATTCTTTCCAAAATTCTAAATCTAACTTATAATTTAGATAATTTTCTTCTAATTTCCACGTGAAATTTTATCTAGACAATTGTCATTTTTTACTCAGCTGTTGAACATGCAGGTGTTCTCTTTAATTAAAGCTTTGTATTTCAATCTATATGAGAAGAAAAACATTTTAAAAAGATATCTCACCCCACTCCAGTCTCTCAGAAAAGAAGAATGGCCTTCTATTAAATAGAAGGGTTTTAAAAATGGAAGTACGGTCCTCTTCAACACGAGTTTCGGTGACCTTTCTCTCATTTACAAGATCCGTCTTAATCGCGTTTAAGAATTGTTGCGGAACTTTTAAAAGTTACCGAAACTCTTTGGATCTTCCTCGCCCACACCCATAAACTTTTAAAGAAATTTTCTTTGCACACATTCTCTTTTATGCTTAATTAATTCTCCTCTGGCGAAGCTTTGACTCGTCGTGTCAAGGCAAGGCCCTTTCTTCTCGACGTTTTAATCAATAATTCAAACTTCCTGGCCCAAAAGATGAGAGCTTTTAAACGAACCCCTACTCCCCGATCAAGAGGGTACGTAATCTGTCGATGAAGATTGAATGACGGGGGCGGGAGTGGCACTTTATTCATCATTTTCCGTGTTCTCTCTATATCTCGTGCTTGCATTTATGAAGATTTTAAAGCGATCGAATGCCGGGAATGTAAACTCCAGCCTTAATAAATTGGCCGTGGAAGAGGAGGAGGAAGGGAGTTCTTGGAAATTTGAGGCAATAAAGTGTGACGGTTTCCGGATACTCTTCCCTGCTTAAATCTTGCCTTGGAACGTGTGTTTGTATTAATAAGTTTTTTGATTACAGACAGTTCCCTCATCTTGGGCATTTATGAGTTAGTTCATGTAAAGCAGCCGATCAGACTATTTATATTTCTGATGCTGCATCGCTTAGTAGATGTCAGTGCATACTTATTTAGCATAAATAATGATATTGATTCGGCTTAAGTTTTTAATTATTTGCTAACTGGCTTTTGAAATTAATGATGGAAGGAGGAGAAGCGGATTATTTTTGTATCAGCTCTTTTTTAGTGATAAATCTTTTGGATTTTCTTTATTTTACTTGCATTGAACAGAATAAAGTTATGAACGTCAGATAAAAATTTCGCGTTTCTCTCCTACCTTCTCTTGATTACGCGAGTACAGGGAAGTCTGTAGTTTTTTAAAAAAATATTTATTGAGAGAGATAAACATTAAAAAAATACCGTATTTACTCGAATCTAATCCGCACTCCGCCCAAATGATTAAACGGGTTTTAATATGTTTTTCACTAATTACAGTGCATTGCAATGAAGTTAGAAATTAAAAAGTTAGGAGGTTGGTATATAATTATGAAATAATTTGTGTGATGTAATTTTATTTCTCATTTATTCAGCATGAATAAAATGTATCCTTAAACTTTAAACGACTGACCAAATATTTTGAAATCTTTGCGTTCAAAGTGTTTACGGAGGGTTTGTTTTTTAAAAAAAATAATAAATGTAATAAAAATAATTATTTACCGAATTTGAAAATTGAGATTATTAGGTAGCCACCCGATCTGTATTATCTAACTATTTATTTGAGGAATATATATGTCGCGAGGAAATGACGAAATTAGGAATTTGATCAAACCCTAAGGGATATGATCAATTGGCAGGAGATGTTAAAATAACGTCTCTTCAAGGTCATTTCCCTCATGAAAGTAAGTGATTTTATCAAATCCCTGAACTGTTTCAGTGAAATGATGAAATGAACTAGCCAGGATTTGCATTGGCAAAATGCTGTCCAGGAAAGGAGGCACCAGGGGGGGGGGAGGGCGAGTCCTTGTACTTCCTAACCAAACAGGCAGTAGTATCGATCCCCCAAATATCAACCCCATATCTTTAAAAAAAATGGCACCATAGGATTAATATGAGAATTGAGATATTTTAGTGTGTAAGCCCTCCCCTGCCCAAAGCAGGTCATCATAAGTAAAGAACCTATGAAGGGGGAGGGGGCAGGCCAAGTCGATCGACGTCACCGCGCGCGCTTCCCCGGTTTCCTGTTATACATTTCCGCCCCCTTTCACGAAGTCACTCCCACAAATATTCGGCAACCGAGAGGAAAGATGTTACACATCAAAATACCAGTCTAATTTTCTAACTATTTGTTAATTAGTTCCGAATGAATAATTTGTATTTCATTGACTATTGTTGTATCACTTTTACGTTCGATAATGCACCCTATTTGTCAAATAAACACTTAAACTCTTCACAATATTGTTTCGTCATTTCACTGAAGCAGATCAGGGATTTGTTCAAATCCCTTATTATCATCAGGGCAATGACCTTGAAGAGACGTTATTTTACTATCTCCCTCCAATTGATCAAATTCCTAATTTCATTGTTTCTCTACGACATATGGAAGTTAGTAGCTCTTGGTGCGAACGTTGATTCTATTCTGTAATCCAATTACTCTCGTGTTGCTCTATAGTGCGACATTAATATAACTCTCTCTCTCTCTATTCTGTAATGGTCTTTGTTCACAAGATCATTAAGGATTAACTTTTGTGTGAAGTATATTCAAATATTGCAATTGAATATTTTAGTATTTTTAAACGAACAAAATCTCTCAATTTACATAAAAATATAAAAAAAAATGCTTTGGTTTAAAGAGCCTAGTTGAAAATTATATATAAACCTGCTTTGTGTGTGTGTGTGTGTGTGATCTTATCATTGTTTGTTATGTGGAATGGTTCATTAACATGTTATCAATATTCAGTGGCGCACACAGGAATTTTTCAATGGGAAGGGTTCAGGGTCGAAAGTCCACCATTCTCGTATCATACTTCAATACGCCGCCCAACATATTCTTTTGATTTTGTCAATTGTCGGGAATAAAAAAAAGTAATAAATAACTTATTGAATAAATAATAAGCATTAATTAATAAAATTAATTCTTAATAAACAATTTTTAATTAAATTTTACGTATTTTATATATAGGTTTATAATCAATTGAAAAAAAAAAATCAAGGACTATGGGGGTTCTGGACTCGAGGACCCTCCCTCTTGTGTGCGCCACTGTCATATTGAAGAAAAAGCTAGTGGCAAATTTTGCTGTTGTATTTTTCCTCCCTAATTACAAACTCAAACTCAATGGCGCTACAGTCCATGAGGGTCAGAGCCGTTTTGCCCATCCCAGTATACATGGCCATTGGACGCTGAGGTGCTAGAGCAGATGTCCCGATCAGATGTTCAGTCTGAAACGAGACCCCCAGTGTTCAAGTCCCCAAGCAAGTTTGGTACTCATTTATCAACCCATTGCAGTAGGGATGGAAGTCTGATTCGACCTTGCCCATCCCGGGAATAGAACCCGGACCTGTGGTGTGGAAGGGCGATACGTTACCACTCGACCACTGTGGGCCTTTTTCCTCCCTAATTACAATGTGAAAAGTGATAAATTCGAGAAACGTAGGACAGTGTAAATTTTTTTATCGTTTTAAACAAATCTTTTCAGGCAAAAATAAAGAAAAGTATAAAAATTAAAAAGAACACTAGAGTTTAGATTTGCATTCAGCTTTTAATGTTAACAAGAGAGTTAAGTTACATATCCATGCCTATCCCCTTCTATTATGAAAGAGAAAAATTTGATTGCGCTAAGCTAAACTCTGTTGAGATTTGATAATTCTGAAATGTGTGTTACTTCCCAAATTAAAGAATGAGTTGGGTATATTTGAGACTTGCCCTTTTCAATTGCAAACCTTATTCCTCTGGATTTGTTCTTCTAGTTGGTTGGCTGGTGTCTTGTCATAGACAATAATTAAGTACTAGGACTAAGGATCTTATAGACAGCACGGGCAATCTGGATGCAGTTATCTTCGTGTAAGTCCTCACGGGGTTGTTGCTAATGTGCTGCAATTTTGCCAGAATGGCAGGACAGCAGAAAATATGTTCTGTGTTAAGCTCCGTGTTGCGATAGTGTTCGCAGTATCTACAAAATAAATTTTGTTATGCTATCTCTTGTCTTTCTTGGTGTTGCATTTACGGTGGCCACACACACACACACAGCAGTGTATATATATACACACCGAAGTGCCACTGAATTAGGGATACCTACCTATTAACGAGTTGGGCCTCCTCTGGCCTTGATAACGGCTGTTACACGACTAGGAATAGATTCAATATATTTCTGGAAACGTTTCACGGGAATGACTTGCCAAATATTGATTAAAGCTGTCCATAATTCAGTAAGGTTCGTTGGTGCTGTGTGATGACCTTTCACGTCGTGTTCCAAATCTTTCCAGAGACGCTTAACAGGATTTAAGTCTGGGCTTCTAGGTGGCCAAATTATGACAGAAAAGTCAAAGGAATGCTCATTCAACCAACCAGTAGCCAACCGGGTCTTGTGAGAGGTACAGTTGTCTTGCTGGAAACCTCCATTACCGTGCGGATAACAAAACAGCATAAAGGGATAGAGGTAATCAACCAGAAACTCTACGTACCGAATTGCATTGAGGGAGGTTGGTACACACACCAAAGAACCCAAACAATGTTACGAAAAAGCACCCCAGACCGTGATTGAGCCACCATGCCCTTGTGCAGTTCCAACATGGCATGCAAGATCATTGGCTTCATGAGCCTGACTCCATATTCTCAGCCTCCCGTCGGCGTTAAGTAGTTGAAATCGAGACTCATCACTTCCTGCTACTCGTTTCCAGTCCTCTGCACTCCAAGTCTCTGTGCTCTCTTGCCCAGGTAAGACGTGCAGCCCGATGGCGAGCATTGAGCTATAATACTCTCGTAGGTCGACGGCTCCCGAAACCCATACGGTGAAGCGAGCGTTGCACAGTCCATGTACTGACTGTACGCCTGACACTGGCATTCAACTGGGTGGTAATTTGAGCTAAATATTTGGCTTCGCTGACTGCATACGATACACTTGAAATCTAATTGTTCTTTGCAGTTTGCTTGATCGCTAGTTTTTTGTCTACCATCCATGTATTCTTGGTATACTCTTCACACTGCTGACCTTAAAAATCCTAGCCGAATGTCGCTTTCGGAACTTGAATGGTCCATGCGTCATGCATCTACGATTTGTCAGTGATCGAAGGCGTCTAAATCGGACAGTTTACCGATACTGACAATTCCAACAACCAATTCAGAACAACCACAGTACGCGCTATATATGCATTTACCACAGCGCCCTCACTTACGCATAAATGATGCGCAGCGCTACACAATTTGCATAGCCCTTACTATCCCTAATTCAGTGGCACTTCAGTGTATATACCTGAAATACTTCTATAATATTTCTGGTGAGTGGTAATAATTACTATAATGTCGTGGCGAATGGATGGTACTATAACGAACGAAAGGATAAAGCGTGGCCATTGGAAGGGAAAGTTAGATGCATTTTCTATGATGGGTGATGTTATATACTGACTGGATTGACGAGGCAGTCTTGTAAGGTAATAATCCAGTTTATTGCATTGCACATGAAAAGACACACAGACATATATTGACGGCATCACAAAGAAAACACGCACACGACAGCTGCAGCAGGCTACATGTTGAAGGCAGACAAAGACAGGATAGAGCAGAGAGCGCGGGATTTCCAGATCTCGGTATTTATAGCCAGCGAGGACATTACATGATTGGGAGGTGGATGCATATAGTTTCAAAACTCCCCGTTAGGCGGGTTACTAATTAAAGTACTTAAATGGTTATCCCGAAGGACTGGAACATAGTTATATCAAAAACTATTCAAGATTAAATTATTGGGAATCACACATTA
>BMAV01025182.1:220089-230956 GCA_019973955.1 Trichonephila inaurata madagascariensis | reverse complement strand
AAAAGCAACTAAAAACTATCTCACGATATTCCATAATTCGGGGCAAATAACAGGTTTGTTTTTTCAAAGACAAAATTGCTGACATCCGTTTCTAAACTTCACTTTAAGATCTTCGTTAGTGCTTATTCCAATCAGTTCTATTATACTGTGACATTTTTTTCAATGTGACCATACGAATTCATTTCTTGCTGTGGTAATTACCATAGTCGAAGCATTCTCAAATCTAGTTTCAAAATCTGAATAAATGGCATTTAAATGTTGAACGTAGGTTGAAACGTCCTGACAGATTGTCTGTGACAAATTGAGAAAATTCGGGACCTCCAGTATTATACTTCTTTAGCTTAATTCTGGAGAGAAACGCTGAAATGGTTCTTGTTTTAATAAAATTTATGCTGTCATCTCGTAAGTGCAAATCAACCTCATTAAATCTGTTAAATAGATAAAATTTTGTTTTCACTTGATTAAATTTTCTTTTAAAATTCCAGTCAAGATCTAGTTTAATGAGACTTACACCTTATGGACCCCCAAATTATTTTTTTGATGATGTGGACCCCTTGAAGGTCGTCGTAGAACCCTAGGGGTCGATATAGACCACTTTGGGAATCACTGTGTTAGACAAACGTTCTTGAACTGCACCTTTAAGATTTTTTTTTTTTAATGTTTCTTTTGAATGTTCACAAAAACACTTGCTGCAAATTTATTTTTTAAAAACAAATAATATGTTACATGGACAATTTTAATACTTATGAAATATTTTTTTACAGAATTTTTACTGTATTAATAATTAAACTCTTGCTTTAAGATATTCGAACACGTACAGAATCCTTTTTTAAAAAATGGCATACTAAAACATTATAAATGGATCATTTATATATTAGTATTTTAGGAATCAAATACTGATATAAATGATGAATTTTATCTAACAATATTTTTAAAAAAACTTATCTAAATTTTGCAAAAATCACAATTATAAGTGATATTTTAGCAATATTTTTGAAAAACTTCAAAGCCACTGGAGAAAAAAATTATAAACTTCTATCCGTAAAAGTATTACTAAAACAAATTAGATGCATTTATCTGGAGAATGTACTAAAATCTTAATGTTTTATAAAAATTTAAAAATTGTAGATCCGATTGAGTAAATATTATAAGAAATGTGACATTCTTTACAAGATAATTATTTGAAAAACAGGCCATAACATCAAAACATATTCAAACAATGAGAAATATTTTACTACATACTCTAAAAAAATATATAAATATCAGGTTCAAAAAGTTTTATCGAAATATATTTATAACGCGTTTTGAATTATTATACTCTCCCTGATAGATTTTGAATAATTTAAGTGTCCACTTCTGGTAGATTAAAGACCCATTTCCGGTTTTTCTTCAATTTTAAAAAATTGTTTGTAACTTGGCATCTAGGTAACATAGAAACGAATATATATATATATATATGGTTTGTAAAACTAAAAGATAGCTCTATTCAATAAAAATTTTTTTTTAAAAAAAATGTGTTTTGGCCGAATTTGCTCAATTTAACGTGTTCGGATACCTTAAAAAGAAATAATGCGATGTAGAAATTTTATTTAATTTATCAGGTATACTTAAGGCTGTTTTCACCATATGTACGATAACGTGAACTTGACGCGGAGCACATTTTCAGACGGAAAAAAACGCCTCAATTTTTATAAAAGTGACATTGTAGCTCATGCATTTGTTTATAACATAGTGTTTTTAAAATTTCAAGATATTTCATAAATAATTAGTTATTCCTTTTGACATGTGAAGGGATAGCTCATTTAGCATTACGGTATAGGGACAAAAAATGCAAAACACATTTTACAACATTTTATAAAAGAAAAAAATGTGTCAACTCGGATAAAAATGAGTAGTATGATAAAATAAGCGGTTCTCTACAGGATAGTGTAGCCAGAATATAATATTAATGTTTGTGTGAGTACTTTATTATCTGAAAAAATATTCCGAATTCGTTCCCTATTCTTTAAGGTATCCGACTACGTTCGGAGCCATGATTTTAAAAAAGCGCATAAATGGATAGTTTTCATGATATTTAGTGTCACTTAGATTAGAATACATGTATACAATTGCTTTAAGGACATTATGACAAAAGAAATTATTTAAATACAATATTTTGGCAAAAAATTAACTTAGAATAACCTTTTTTTCCAAATGTTCTCCTTTTGTAAAAAATGCTTCTATTGTATTAATATTTTGCCTAAATATAGCTCAAACCTCTGTACAGAGGCTCAACTATGATTTTTGAAAAATTCACATTATTTTCAGATTTACAACCATTTGAAATAATTATCGGCGTATTTTCTTAAAATTTCTCCCTCCTGTTTTCGTAAAACATGGGTAAACCGACTTCCGAGTTAAGCATTTCAAAAATTCTAGTTGAGCCTCTGTAGAGAGGTCTGAGCTGAATACAGGCAAAATATTAATACAATAGAAGCATTTCTTACAAAAGGAGAACATTTGGAAAAAAGGTTATTCTAAGTTCATTTTTTGCCAAAATATTGTATTTAAATAATTTTTTTTGTCATAATGTCCTTATAAAACAATTGTATACATCTATTCTAATCTAAGTGACACTAAATATCATAAATATTATCCATTTACGCGCTTTTGCAAAATCACGGTTCCGAACGTAGTCGGATACCTTAACATTAGCCGAAGATAGCCTTAAATAGTGATCGGTGCAGTAGGAATTCTTTTTTTTTTTATTTTGAATATAAAAGATATTTTAATTTTAGTTTTAAAAATTACGTACAGATATTTTTGCTAATTGAATATTGTATTTCCAAAGATTTATAATTTATCATTCGATCATATTAATAACAACACTTCAGTGTTAATAGCTAAATAATGTGTTCCTATTTCGTCTTTTCGTAATACTCATGGCACTATATTTTCGTCAATATTGTTAAGACTTTGATTTCATGGAAAATAGGTTCCAAATACAGCTTTTGACTCTCACCGTACTGAAGTTTGATGAGTATGTGATGAGAAAGTCAAAAATAATAAACTTCGCAGTAATTAGTCGCAGTTTAAAAAATCGGTTCTTTACTATCTTTTTGATGGTAAAGAAAGTCGTCTTTTACTATTAGAAGTTCCCGTTTGAAAAGTGGAACTATGACGTTAATTTAATGTTACAGTAGAACGTCGTGTATCCGAGGGACCGGACACCGTTTGGATACGCGATTGTTCGGATAACCGAAAACCAAATGCGATCCATGCAGTATATGAAACCGGACGCTATACGATTATTGAAAATCATCACATGCGGGAAAAGTGTTTGAAGAAAAAGCAAAATAGGTGCAAAATTTTTTTTTGTCGAATTATAATCACTTATTTTTCGCTGTTCACAACTCTACAAAAGAGCACGTATACACCTCCTCACTTTGAAACAAACTGACCTAATATTCCGCGCAGATGTTTACCAAATCATACAACTGAAATTCCCCAAATATCCCTGACCTTGGGTTTTCCCGTCACTTTTGGCCTCACGTGAAACAGCTGTTGAGCATTGCACTGTTCGAAAACGTATTCATATATGTATATGTAGTTGACAAAGAAAAAAAAACTGGTCCGGACATTTGACGATCCTGATAATAAACGTTCGGATAAACGACGTTCTACTGTATATGATTTTCTGTGTGAGCTGGGATGAGTCTGCTGATAGGTTTTTATTTCTTTATGATCGTAATTTGTTTTTAAATTCGGAAGGATTAATATTTCGTCGGCCGTGCAGTTTAAAAATAATCTTTTCTCCATTTTTTAAAATTTTAATTTTCATGTTTTTCGAGCAGTTTAAATTTTTGAACATCAAATATGCTATTTTCAGGGGTTCTTTTAAAAACAAAGTTTATTAAAGAAACTAGAGTAATTTGATTACTTTCCAACCCTGAATCGAATTATTAAAGTTCTCTGAAATGCCATCATTTTAGGGAAATGTTTTAATGTTGTGTGAGAAGTTTTTCTCCTTTTTTTTAAAAATATATTGATTAAATACAGTATATTATACAGCTACTAAAAACATTTTTTAAAAATAATTAATAGACCTTGCTATAATTTTCAATATGTTTAAATTCACTTTGTTCTCCTCCAATCTCGTATATATATTTTTTATTTTATGCTGTTATAATATTAAAGGCAAAATTTAATTATCAAAGGAAAATTCTATCCATATTGTTAAAACAATCAACCATGTAAACTTATCCAATGTGTTCGCTTATTATCTTAGATTTGTTAATTTATCTTCAAGTATTTTATAGATTTATGATGCGACGCAAAATAAATTTAAGAAATGAAACTAAAACCTTCGCCTTACTGTGTCAGTTTGAAAAGAAATCTAAGGCGAGGATACGACATTCAGGTCACCTTTGAACAAGGCTCACTACGCATTTTTGTTACTTCACACTTAAAAGAGGATCTTCCCTATTTATCGTGTATACGAGGTAGACTGCTGCGATTGGTGTTCTTGTCTTAGTGATTTATGAGAAGGCAGGGTTCATTTTTGATGGAACATGGGTAACATTTTATGTGGTCTTTTCCTCTTCTTTTTTCCATCATGAAACGTGTTTTCATTTCACCATCGTTTTCCTTCTTCGACATTGTTCTTTTAGTTGAAAGAAAACTAATATTTGGTGGATTATACTCGACAACGTTTAGCTTTAATCCTTCTGTGTTTTTCGTCTATAAAAATTTTTTAACATCTCTTTTCATTTTCCCAAGTACATGCCTTTGAAAAATAAATTCTATTTTCCACCATATTATATGTACAATCATTCATTTACGAAAAACATAAATTTTTCATGTTAATTCAGGAATTTCGCTTTTCCTGAGGTGTTTTCAAATGTTTTTTGGTAAGTTTTTTTTTTATAAATTATGTTGCAACCCGGAGAGATTGCAGGTGTAGTTGGGTCATTGAAGAAGCATACATTGTTACAAAAATAATTACTTTTATTTATGATTTATCAACTTATGATTAATTCTTGTTTAATAATCTTGGGACCAATCCTGATTAATTTCTTAATCTAACTTATAGGATTATCCAAAGTACATTTATATCTTGCTCCGCTTGTAGATCACTTGTCATTTCTTTCCTAAACTGCTCTTCAAAACAGTTTCTCTTTTATTTCCACTTCTCCAAATGGCATTTATAGTTCTATAGATAACTTAAGGACGAACGACTCATTACTGACTGTTAACGGCTAGTTCACGATTAACTTTAATACACTCCTAGCCAGGGTTTAAATAGCATTTGCATTAGCATAAAATTAAGTAATCTCTACGGAAGGCGGTTTTACACTCAAACCACAATTAAAGAATAATTTCCAAAAGAGGATTAGTTGAAGGACCGCAGATACAACCCGTCACTATTAAAGCATTTTATTTGGATGTTATGAGGTTCATTTTTTATATTGTAGTATATCTATTAAAAATATTGAGATGATGTAAACATTTTATGCATTTGATAAGAGAACGGGACACACCTCCCTACCCGCAGAACAAGTCTTTTGTTTTCAGTTTCCGTAAGTGTACAACAAAAACAAATTGTACACGGTTTTGCCTTTGTATTGTATGTTTCTTTAATTTTTTTTCTTTTATTTGAATTTTTGTGTCCACCGGAGACTTAATTTATACACATTTTAGAGAAACTATTATTTCCTGTGAGTCGGTGTAATTGCACATTTCACGCCGATAATGCTTTTTGTTTTTCTGTTTTATTGAGCATGGAATGTGTCAGTGAGTTGTAAATGACTTGATACGAATATTAGAGTAATGTTTCTCTGAAGGAGAAAAAGATTTTATGGATTTATGGGGTTGAGTTTTCCCGGAGGCTGTTTATGGCTTGGTAACTACTGCAGTAAATGGTTCGTCGCAGAATATATAGGATAACATAATTTTTCAGTTATTTGAGTGTTTTAATTACTTGAATGATTGATATATATATAATTTCTTTGGAAGTTGACTTTAGAGCGGGTAAATATTTTTTACAATCACAATACAACTATTAACAGAACGGTTAAAACTTTTTATTTGGTTTTAAATAGAATATTCTCAAAGAAGGTCTAATCTAATGTGGTATTCTCTGTATTAAGTGCCTTTTCCTGTCTTTTGATTTGCTTGGTAAAAAATCCTTTTATTCTTTTTCTTTTTAACACCATCCAAAATTCATTTGGAAATAAATAAGTGCTTATTAGACTTATGCTAAATATACAGTTTTCTGAAGATTTCCATGGTTCTTAATACAATTTTAATAGTTGACGTATTCATGTATAAAATGGAAATAAATTACGAGGCATTGAAAATTCAACACCAAGAGGGGCCAGAAAATTATGCAACTTTCACACATACGCTTTTTCGAGATCACGCTGATTAGACTGGGAACGGCAAGTTGCTCTATACCTCATCCACCTATGTACACATTCACAATGCACAGTTGTGGCAAAACTAGTTGAAAAAGGAAATGTAGCAAGTTTGACAGGGACTAGTGCGCCCAGAGTGACATCAGTATGCGTGGATCGACGTATCCACCGATATGTTTTGCGGAGGTCACTTCTGCCTCCATTTTGCAACATGTGCAGGACATCCTTTATGTTTCTATATTGCCCAGAACTATTATTGGTCTATTGCTTGCTAATGGCCTGTACAAGGCGTTTGTTAAGAAGACTTCTATGGATTTCACTGCACACACGACTCCTTTTGAAATGGTGCTGGAATATAGGGTGGTCCAGAATCCATGGTACAAACTTTAAGGGTAGGTACAGGACATTGTGTGTGTAACAATCGCTTACAGTATAGGAATGTAGGGGCGCAAATGACGCGGTTTAGCACTAACACACACACACAAAAAAAAAGACGAAAGGAAAGACAAAGTGTTCATTGAAAGCGAATTTGACAAGTGTAATATTTACAATAACTGTTCAAAATTATGTCCACCAGTAGCGATACATGCTTGACAGCGTCGGTGAATCGATTGGCGGGCACGTTCAAAGATGCCAGGTATTACACGCACGCGTGCTGCAGCTTCGGATATTTGAGCAACGAGATCCTCATCCGAGTTGAGTGGAGTCGCATAAACAAGATTCTTCAGATGTCCCCATAAAAAATAATCGAGGCTCGATAAAATGGGAGATCGGGATGACCAAGGGAATTGGTTCACCACTCCAATTTATCGTGCCCTAAACGCAGCATTCAGGTAAGTGCACACATCAGTGCTGAAGTTGGCTGGAACCCCGTCATGCTGAAACCACATGCGCGGTTACGAATGGCGATCGGAACATCCTGCAACAGTTCTGGTAACACTTGTTCCAGAAAAATAACATTCGCCATTACGTCACGTCAGTAGTAAGTATGGGACAATAAAAAAGTCATTGACAATACCGGCCCCACATTCACACAGAATCGTTGTTGATACGCATACGGTCGCGCTGGTGTGGATTCTCGGTTGTCCATACATGGAAATTGCGTGCGTGTAAACTTCGCCTCATCTGTAAATAGCACATGAGCTATGAAGTCCGGCTTGTACCACCCATTGGCAGAAGTTCAGGCGGAGAGGATTCAAAGCTTGTACTCGCTGAAAATGGAAGTGGTGTAAGCGATTTTCATTTAACACTCTACAAACGGTCTGATAACTCACATTTACGTGAGGAGCAATAATTTTTGTACTTAACTCGGGTCTATCAGCCACAACGTTCAAGCTGTTTCCTTCCAGGCTTGGACTGCGTACAGCTCTTCGTCGATCAGCATCATGTCTGGTGACGTGGAATAAACCTGTTTTACGAAGTTTGCGATGTAACCGCTGAAAACTTCTCCGATCCGGCATTCGTCGATCAGGAAACTGAGCGTGATGCTTTCGTAGCGCAGCTTTGCTGCTCCCATTTGCACGGTCGTACATGTAGTGGTTGTCTGCTTTTTCGGTATACGTAAAATATCCCTTTGTAGACGTCAGTACTATTGAAAATGGCGCTTTCCCTTACTGAGATGCATAATGTTGAACGGTGGCTAGACATCTACTGCCCCCTACCGGTAACGTAACCAACCGATAACTCCATTTCTCTTTTCTTTTATTGCCTCTGTTTGCGCCTCACCACGCCACTTGCGTCCTTACATTCCTATACATTAAATTATTATTACACATTGTTCTGTATCTTCCTTTAAAGTTTGTACCATGCAATCGAGGCCACCTTGACGCTTCTGTTTTTCCAGTGATAGTCGCTGTGTACGAGTGGAGTACCAACATGGTGACAGGTCTATTCCCACCGTATCTGTGGAACACCACACCGCATGATAACATGACATCATGGTTTAGGACCCCGTTGTATTCGATTACAGGCGACTTCTGGTTTATATTCATTGTACTATGGAAGCCCAATGATACGTGAATGATGTGCTGCAACTATTGACATTCCCTTTTCTTCAATAGGATGGGGAGTGGGTGAACAATGGTCTTATCAGCGGGGTAACGCTATCGTTTTTTATTTTCTGGGAACTTCATGCTATTGCATTTTCAATGCCACGTAGTGTAACTATTTGCAATCAGTTCAAAATTTATTAATTTTAAAATTTTAGGTATGAAAACGATTGACACACAAAAGGACGTTATCTTTTTCTTCAAATGTACGTTTTTGAGTTTTTTTTTGGAACGACACACGAATTTTCATTACCACCTTTGCAGTTCTGCAAGCTTTGTCTAAAACAGCTGTGAAGTACATGTTAATTTCTACTTTTATGAAGTACACTTTTCCGGAAATGTTGAGAAATCGTTCTCTATATATTGTCAATGAAAAGAAAATTATGTTAAAAAATTACATTGGATTTAAAAGATCCCGTCAAATGTGTGGAGGGTTATTTTATTACTGGGTTCATTTCTAGTGGCTCGAGTTAATTTGGTAGTTGGGTTTGAGTTAATTTGATAGTTGGGTTTAATTTCATGCTCGGCTTGTCTGAGGCTTGATTCGTCTAATGCATATGGTTAATAATATAAGATTTGATTCAATATCATAATAGAGAGCTTATGCTCTGAACTTTAATTGGACATAAAAGTCATGTAGAAGTTACCAAACGAGACAAATTAATTCTCTAATGATTTATCCACAAAAATGGTTTTCCATTATTTTTTTAAGAATCTTTTGACCTTGAGTCACATTTCTATAAACCCTACGTTTCTGGGGGGGGGGGGAAATGTTTTTCTTAGAAAACGAATGTGAAATCATTTTTATATATATGGAGATAGGGAGCGTATTTATTTTTCTGCCGAGTGTTGTAATCCATTTGTAGAAATTTCGTAAAAGATATTTTAATTGGGAGTTTCAGTAATTTAACAAAAATGTTGTGTATAACAGCCTAATACATATAATGTATATAAAAATGCTAGTTTGTTCTTGCTTTCTCGTCATTTTAAGTTAGACATTTGAAATACTTAAATGTGTTTAATGCACTTTGGAATTGTTCTTAAAACATGAGAGAAGTTTTTCGTTTTACTAAAATCTTTGATAATAAAGGCCCTATACGAAGACTAAATTTCCATTTTTATCATTAATCAAATATTTCCATAGAATTTACCAAGAGCCAGTAAGCCCCTCTGACATATTCTTTGACTACTACTACTCAGAGTAAATGCGGCATCGCGTTACTCGATCACTTTAAGCTTGGTCTAAGATCCATTTCCTTGTCCTTAGCGTGACAGTTCACTGCAATGCATATACTTTCCGATCATATTTTCTCTTCATTTGACGGATGGTGTGGGGCCTTTTCGTGACCATTCTTCCCTCCCCTCTCTACTAGTGTGGGCGAAGGATTATTCTTATTCATGACATATACACGCTCCCCTTGCATGTCGTTTGATGTATATGAAGTGTTGTCGCCCGTAAATCATTTTTCAGTTCCTTGCGTTGAATGTCGCAGATCGAAAGATTGTACCTGGAAGCCTTAGTGACAGGTTTTTGATTGTAAGCATTATATTGTTACTTCTGTACTAATTTTCAAGAGTTTCTTGCTCGTAGGAAATCATATTATCATAAAAGATTGTTATCCATTCTACTTATACAATAATCGAATTAGATGAATTTGATTTCAAATGTTCAACGTATAACGTTTCTGGAGAGAAATATTTGTAAAACAATTTGACTCAAAACTTTAAATACTTCTTCCTCCTTGTGTAGAAAGGACAGGTGGTCTCAGTATTCTAGATATGAATATAAAGTTATTTTAATTGTGCTCTTTAGGCCCGTCTGTGCATAGTGCATGTGTATACACCCACACTTATTTTTCGGATTGAAAATCAATATTGATCATGATAAGGGCGAACGATACACTTGATTCAGAAGACAAGACAACTTGGCAGTTCAAGTTTCAATATCATGTCGGGCCATCTCCTTTCTGGCGTATATGACGCAACATGGTCCGACATCAAATTGAGCAGACATTCGAGGATGTGTCCTGAAGCAGACAGGCACACAAATCGTCAATAATTCCTTCAAATCATGCATAGAATAACACAGTGGGGTCTGGCGTTTCAGCTGGTCCCATATATGCTCAATAAAGGATATGTCTGAGGATCAGGAAAGACATAGGACAGTCTGAATTTGACTAGGGAACTTCTGAGCAACCCCAGCCAAGTACAGATCGTATATTATCCAGCTTTTAGATTGCACCTTAAATACCAGTCAGGAATAAAAATACTTGAATACAGATTCTCATCGATATATCATTAAGAGGCTAATGCCCCGTGTAACACCATTTGAAGGGGTGGCCATTGCCGGCAAGGTCTCTGTAGACCATTATACTTGCATAGGGGGTGCAGTGCCGATTTATCCATTTGATGCCTAGGGGGCCT
>BMAV01025182.1:181591-219848 GCA_019973955.1 Trichonephila inaurata madagascariensis | reverse complement strand
GTTCTTGGTATTATCACGTGTTTATTGTTCCCAATGTTTTCTTAAGGTAATTTCAGAACGATCGACCTGGTGAGCGACACAGCTCATCGACCACTCCGATGAGGTCCCTCTTAGACTTGGTTAATGGCTAGATATGTCTCCACTACGCCTATTCGCTTACTACTACTCCTAGCATCGACATGCTCTTTAGTTTTTTGATCTTCCAGTGTACCTTTCTTACAAATCTTTCTCCTCCTTTTTTACAAAATTTAATATAATTTATTGTTTGTATACTTGTTGCTGCCTTTTCGCTTCTTCGGGTGCTAATTTTATTGTCCACAAATGTATATTGAGGGATCTAGTGCGAATGAGTTATTCATATGCTAAACTATACATTTTAAAAGACATCAAAAGACAATCGTGTCTTAAACAGAAGGTTTTGAGATTTTAGAATAAAACATAAAATCACATTTTGTCTTAATGTCATTTTAACCATATTTTGTTATACACTTAAATTTGCAAAAAATAAATCTGTTATAAAAATCAAGTAGTTCACAATAATAATTGCCCAAAATTACCAATAGAAAAAATAAATTGTTCAAATTTAATGTGTATGTAAGTAGAAATATTTATCCCGAGTTGTAAAATTAAATTTATAATATTTATTAACGTTAAAGATTTGTTCTCTTCGAATCTAACTTTAATGCATATGAATGTAAATAACCTCAGAGAAAATTACATACAATTTTTTTTAATTCAAATAAAAACCTTGAACAGCTAAAATCTATTTCTAACTCCATAAGTTAACTATTATTTTGTAAAAGATTGTCCAAAATTTCCAAATTGTAATTGTTGAATATTAAATTTTATTATGAATATTATGTTATCCATTATAATATTGATATTTATATATTATGTTACGTTAGATAATGATTATAGATTATTATGAAGGTAGAAAATGTCACGAATAATTTTAAGATTTTGAAGTTACGAGATTATTAACATTGAATTTTTAATTCTGGTCGATAAGTTTAAAAATTTTATTTTTAGAATTCTATAAAAGTGACTCAAATCTTTTCACAGTAAAATAACTTTAATAACCGTATGTAATTCAAAGTTTTTTACAATTTACCTAAAGTGGTTAATTTCTAGAGCTTCCAGAAAATATATAACTTGAGAGAATTTAAGTCCATAATATATGCATCTCTTTCAATGCCGTTCATTCCTAATTATCATAGAAATCATAACTATTAATCCTTAAGAAAATTATACATGTCAAATACTCTTAAATTTCTCCTGTTTTCTTTGCTTTTTTTGTTCGTCTACTATCACATTTCTTATCTAGTTATATAAATTCTTAGAAATCTGCTACGTCAAAAACGTATGTTCGATTTCTTTTAAGTCCTAACATGTTAAAATTGATTGCCTAAATCAAAATGTTTTTTGTACCTAGAGATATTTAGCGTTTTAGATAATCGAATGACGTTAATGTAATTTATCTTTTTTTGACACAATTATAATATTCATTATCAATAAAAATAAAATAATAAATGATGGTTTAGTCAAAGAACATTTTCTAAAATTTTTCTTTTAAAATTATTTTTTTAATTGTATAAATAGGTTATTAATTTTTTTTCAAAAGTAGGTACCGTAAAATCGGGCGTATTACGCGCACCCATACTTTTAAGTTGCATTTTTTAATTTTTTGATATATTCGCCGTATAACGCTTACTCCCTACTTTACTTAAGACCTGAAATATGCGTGTGTAGTGCTCTTTTGTTTTTAAATCAATTATTCGAGGTATTGTTCCAAGTTTTAGAAAAATTAGTATAATTCTAGAACTACAACCCTTTAAGTTCTTAATGAATGGGATTTCTTTTTAATAAACAGTATTTCGATATAAATAGAAGTCGTAGTTTTTTTTTTCTTTATCATTTCGATATTTTTAATTTTAAAGCTCTCATTTTTACATCCTGCTTATAACCGCGCACCTGTAAATTTCGATCTTATTTTTGTGTTAAAAATGTGCGTTATACGCCGGATTTTACGGTAATTAAAATAGTGATATTAATATCATTTAAAATACCGAACATAATTTCTATAAATAAATTCATATAATCTAAACGTTCTTTAAAAAACAATCGATTAATCTTAAGTTATAAAACCGTTTGGTGGAAAGAAATTAATATTTTTCTTTTTTTATATATATTAAAATACGATATTCCATTAGTGTATTTAATATATACTGGCAGCAAAATTCAGTAGTTCCCCCCTGCCCCTCTTACGTAAAACTGGTAGAAAAACTGGTTGTTTTAATACATTTTCACTTTTCTGTCTTAAAATAAGCTCTTAACAGATCTTCTCTATCAATATACTTTTCTTATTAATGTTTAAAAATTTATTTTTTGAGAACGCGCAAAGGATTATCAAGATCTTTATAAATGACTTTGAAAAATAAACTTTTGAATGATGGTTTCTTTTGTTATGTTTATGTTTGAAGTGCAGCTGTGGGGCGTAAGAGATCCATGCTAAAATATTTTATTTACTCCAGAGTATAATATTTCATCTTGTTAAAGATAATTTCTTTCATACAAAGCCCCCTTCCTTTTCTTCTGAAAGTAGAACTCGTTTTAAAAAACGGTAGAAATAGAAATAATAAGCGAATAAATATGAGATAATTTATATCATTTTTCCAACTGTAATATCTTTATTATTTTGATTAATGCCCCGAGCCTTAGAATTTAATATTTTGGCAATGGTAAAAAAACATTCATTTAATCGAAATGTCAAACGAAGTAATTTATATTGTACATGACTTTCTCCTGTTTTTCTTTTAACTATTTACTTATATCCAGAATAATTTTCCCTAGCCTATTTGTTATTTTGTATATTCGACGCGGGCATCAAACAATGTCGATAATTAAGATACGCAGCAATTTTCTGTGCTTGTTTTATCCGAGATAAAGTTAACTAATCCTCTTTTAATGATGCTGTTTCAACTCAAAGGAGTATAGACTTTGTCATTAATTCTCTGGATGGAAAGAAATTTGGGATTGTAGATGTCATTGGGAATTTAGTTACCTTGGAAGCTTAAGGGATTATGTTTGTAGTTAAGTTGACAATTTCATTTTTGTTCTCATTATAGATATTGCGCTAATTGACATATTTGTTAGTATATTTTCTAACGTAGATCGTTTTAGATTTATTTGAAACAAGTAATAAATTTGTCTGGTTTTTGAGTCTAGTTTGATAAACATTTAAAGCAATGGCTCTAGAAGTAATAAACAATATCCCTGAAGATGCTTTCCAAATTTATACCGATGGAAGCCGAAATGAACGACATTGTTCAGGTAGTGGAATTTGTATTAAATCCATAAGTTGCTTTGAAAAAATTAGTAAGGGTTTAATCCGGGTTTATTTTGCGTCTTCAGAAGCGAATTGATTGCCATAGATGTGGGGCTCCGGTTATAAATTTCCTTGGTTTGTCTGGCATCTGGTTCTTTTCGGTTAGCCGCTGCTCTGTCCAACACCTTTCTAAATGGCACAAGGTGAAGGATAACAAAGGCTTGGCAATTCTTAACAAACTGAGACTCCTGTCTTTTTTCGGGAGACTCGCTTTCAATTCATTCCGTCTCGCGTAGACATCCATGATAATGAGACGGCTGACATTTTGACCAAAGAAGGAGCCATTGGTCGCCCCTAACTCACTGACTTATCTGGAATTGTTTTCGGGTGCTAAAAAGTCTAATAGTGCTATTTGGACCACCCTACCGGTACACCAGTGGTATCAGAGAAGACGCCCTTGTGGTGCTACGTCTCTTCAATGCAGCAGGCATGATCAAACATCTCTCATAAGATTAATCTGTGGTCACTTTAGATCGCTGTCCTACTCCAACGGTAGTAAGATCTTCCCAGTCTTTACCAAGCGTTGCAATATCCAGACTACTACCAACTACACCCTTGATTGTGTCTGGGGTTACTTTGTCCCTTCGCCGATGATAGTCTTGGACTTTTTACTAGCGAACCAGATCATGGAACCAGGGGCGTAGCTATCGCCGTATCAATGATACGAGGCCCCCAAGCTACAGGGGCCCCAGCATGGGTAATTAAAGTCCAACTAACAAGGCTCCTATATCTAAAAAAGGGCCTCGAAAGAATTTTGATACAGGACCTCCTCAGAGCTAGCTACGCCAGCGCATGGAACCTAATTTAGCTCTGCTAAATATAAGAGATTTGCAACAACAACAACAGTATTTGTTATATGGTAATGTAACCCGAATTAAAAGATCTTGAATGAGTGTTCATAAACAAGCTTTATATTTTTATCTTTATCAGCAGCTGGAGAATAAATATGCAATTTATTAGTCTTAATCGTGAATTCTTCTCCCTCCCCTCCCCCGAAAGAACAGCTACAATTAGGTGTGATAAAATTACTTGAGGAATTTATGTTATCTGAAATATCGTTGTTTGTTTTCTAGGCACTTATTAGACATATCGATATTTAATTAAAGTTCGAATAAAATTGATATTTAATTACACATCGTAGAATTCCTTCGCTAATTTTTAAGTACACTAGAACCGAAAATACTATACTCGAACAAAGAAACAAAAAGCTATATTATTGTTTTTAATTACAATATCACAACTTATCAATTTGAAAGATGTGACGAAAATAAGCCACAATTCAAATTAAAGAGAAGACGAAATAAAAATTAAAATAAAGTTTAACTAATGTGTGAAACTTATCATTGGACACATCTCATTCTGCATCAGCTAATAAGGAGGCAGTGCAAATATAACTTCAGTGATTTTTATTGTTCGATTTATTAATGTGTGAGTGCTTGAAATTTTTTTAACACAAAATAGAAGACGCAGTTCGCTTAGTTTCTTAATCTGCATAAACTTATATTTCGAAAATAGAACAAGAATCAGCTTGAAAAGAATTGAAATTGATTGAATACCTTAAAAGTATATTTTAAATAGCGTAATAAAAACGACAGGGAGCGAATTTTATTGTTTAGTGCGAAGAATAGTTGGTAATAAAGATAGCATTTCTATTTAATGCATGGAATTATACAAATTAATCATTAGACTATTTCATAGGTCACGAAATTTTTTTTTAATCTGAAATGGAAGGGCTTTATATCTTAGGTGGATATATTTATTAAGAATTTTACGAAATAATATTATAAAGCACTTTTTATCTATTGAATCAGTTTTTATTTCTGTATAACATTTAATTTCTGTATTATATTAATTTTAATATTTGTATTTAATGAACCATCGCAGCTCTACCACTAATATTGTTTGCGTGACTGTTAATGAGCAAACGGGCTGATAGCTGGCTCTCATAAGCAGCTCATATCAATACATAAGACTTATTTTAAGTATTCGTATTAGTGATATCCGTCTTATATGCATTCATTTATGCATTAAGGGTTATGTCTAGGTTTTGTAATAATTGTTGCATTAGGATTTCTCGCCCTTCTACATCAGCTGAGAAATATTATTATGATTTATATAATGTTTATATTAATGGGCTCATTAATTATTATTTCTGTAATGCATAAATCCTAAATTCTGGTGGAACACTGCACTCGGATAATAGGAATTTTAATATAACGTGTGTAAAAGTTTTCAATCTTTGCACATTGAAGTAACATTATTAAAATAATAATTAATGGTAAAGGTTTCTCCCATCTGTTAGAGAAATAATATCATTTAGTTATGTTTATTAATAACTCTGCGGCAAGTTGTTTAAAGTATTGTGTTCGTATCATGTTGATTTATCGCCTTATGAGAAAATTATTCAAAATAGAATGGTAATTTAAGTAACGCATAAGTGAAATCTTTCGTGAGCTGATCGGAAATTGAATTTCTAACGGAACGTCATTTTATAAGTATTTTTTATTATGTACTCGGAAAACAATTCCACTTCACCCTTTGGAGAGCGAAAAAATAAATAAAATAAATATTTTGCAGTGGTCGCTAATGGGCCACCGAGCAAAATTTAATCGCGGGAGCTCGTTTTTTCTGACTGTGACATTGCGAGTGTAATTTTTCATTTTGGATCCAGTGCTTGGGGGAGCAGACGAAACAGCTGGGATATCGCAAGCGTGAAATGTTTCATCTCGAATTCCATTTGCATAGAAAGATAGCCTTTCCATTTTTGAGGAGATGGTAAGAAGGAGAGAGGGATATCAGCAGCGCTAGAATCTTTTTTAATGAAAAGTGTTGAGCTCAGATGAATTTTGAGGAAGACCGCTTGGGGACTTTTCAGAATTTATGCTTAAATAAACTTTTCCATTTCGTTGATTTTCTCTTTTTTTTTTATGTTTTCTTCTTTTTTTTAGTTCGATACGTGGTTAACTTTCTATTTTTATCTTAGAACAGTTAATTAAAACTGCTTTTTGTAATGAGTTATTGTTAACTTAATTCATCAATTTCATGATTGCTAGATAATGATGTTAGTAAGGGTTGTTGTTTTTTTTAGGAAAATAATACCTTTAGTATTTATTCAGTACAATCATGAGGTTTTGCTTTTTATTATTGGTATAGCACATCAGCTTTTTTTTGGGGGGGGCACTCTTAAGGTATCCGTATATCTTCAAAACGTCATTTTCGTCAAAATTTTCGCTTTTTGAATTTCGATGTTTTAAAGTTTGACTTTTTTTTTCTTTTCAAAATGTGGTGTTTAAGTTTTGTTTCAATCTTATTTAGAACTTAAGTTATAGGGGTTCGAATTTTACTCGATAGCTACTTTTTGAAACCAGAAGTTTAAGTCTGCATTCCGGAAGTTGAAAACAATGTTTACCTTTTATTCTTCAAAATATCGTTTAAATATGCAGTATTAGGAAATTTATACACTTTAAAATATGAATCGGAGTTTTCACAATCTTTTAAAAATATAATTGGCAACAGGTTTTTACTGATATTTTTATCCAGAACCTGGCAGGAAAAAAAAAGAGTGTGTGTTATTGTTTGTTTACATTTGTTTACGATTGAGTAATTCTTTATAAGTTTCTGTTTAATTCTTTTTTATTGCTGAAAACTTTATTCTTAATTTAAAATGGGTAATGCTAAACGTATAATTAGTGCAAAGGGGAGACGTCAATTTTGTGATAATGGATCTACCAGTAAACATTAAAAAATAGTAATTCAACATCTACCTACACCAGTGCTTCGAAGATTAAAATGCATTCCGTCTTTGATGAAGAAATGGCAGAGCATGCGAAAGTAAACCACGAACTGGTAACAGAATAATGCATGCAAAAGTCCTTTTTATTTGCTTTTACAACTTTGTTGCCCAAGGTGTTTCCAAGAAGGTTTACTGCTCTTTGAAGATTCCAGGTATGGGTTGTGCTCACACACACAAGTTTGTTATCAGGTGTAACTATTGCGACTTTAACTCACAGGGTTTTTTAGTTCAAGGAAAACTTTAAATTGTCCTGAGGTAAATACAAGATTTGATTATGGTATGCGACTAATTTGGAAAGGTTTTTCTGCTGCGTTTAAATTATGTGCTACGTTAAATTTACCCAGGCCCCCTAAAACTCTCTGCATACACTAATTATGAAAACAAACATGTCTGTGATTTCAAAAGTTACTGAACTATTTATGCAAAAAGCAGCTTCTGAACTGCTAGTGCTACATTCTTCTAAAAATAAAATAGTTGAATGTGGCGTTTCAGTTCTTTTAACGTGGCAGGGTTGAGGTTACACTTCTATGAATGGGTGTGTTGCAGCTTTGTCAATTGACACTGGTTAAGTAGTAGACATTGAAATAATGTCGTCATATTGTCCCAATGCAGAAATATTTCTAAATCCCTACAAGCATTGAATCTGAAACACTTGAAGCAGTTCACGTGTGCCATAGCAATTTTCAAGGTTCTGCATTAAAAATGGAAGCTGTTGGTGCTAATAGAATCTTCCAACTTTCTATTGCCAAACGAGGTCTTAAATATGCACACTATTGTGACGGAGATTCTAAAGGCTTTATCTTTGTCAAATACTTTTACGAATGATAGCATTTCAAAATAAGAACATCGGGCATGTTCAAAAGAGAGTAGATGTCAAATTGCGCAAACTAAAATCGAAAAATAAAAATCTGTTTGGTAAAGGCAAACTCACCGACTCTGTTATAGACCGATTCCAAAACTATTATGGGATTGCTATTCGTAGTAATGTTTAAAACCTATCCAGTCTTCAACAAAATGTTACCCATGCATGAAAACTGTTTCATTGCTCATCAAGTGTCGTGAAACCCATGCATGGACAGTGTCCTATTGAAAAAGATAATTGTTTTTACTACCAGTGAGCACTGTCATGCGCAAAAAGCCGAAAGAAAAATATAAAAATTTATCAAATGAAGTATTGAACATTATTAAGCCGACATATTTAGAATTATGTAACAAAGAACTGTGCTTACTAAATGCCTGCATGGCAAAACACAACATTCAAGTGAGTGTTTTAATGGTATTATATGCCAGAGATTATCGAAAGAGTTTTCATGTGCCTCAAAACTTTAAAATCTGGGGTATTGGATGTTGTCATACAACTTAATGATGGGTACAAGGATCGTGTTGACATTTTAAAACAACTTAATATAGTAATTTTACTTTAATGTCATATAAACATCTTGATATTAATAGGATTAACGATACAGAACAACATTCAACACCAAATGTAAAGCAGCGCTTAAAAGGGCAGAGCAAAAAAGATCAATCGTTTAGAGCGTAAAGAGGGTATTATTTATAAATCAGGGGTATTTTAAATATATTTAATTGTGTTTAATATTAAAAATTGCATTTGAAGGTGTATTTTTGATTTACCTCAAAATTATTTTTTTGTAACGTATTGGCATCTGACAACGTAAATATCAGAAGTTGTGAACCAAATTAGTTTAAATTTTATACTAGCACCTTTATTATATATATATTTTATAAAGAACCCCTACTACTTTCACGATTATAAAGTTGATATGTTTTTAGTAACAAATGTATATATCACATGTATTGAAATTATTTTTTAATGTTTTTTCAATGTTATTTTACTCAAACCTTGTAAAAATTGCAGTTATTCGATTATCATCAGGAAAATAGTACCAGCCCTTAAAAATGTTATATGATCGACATCAAATTTACAGAAAAGTAATATTTTTGTTTACATTTGAGTAATGAGCGTTATTCTAATAATTTAAGTACTATTTTCACTGTGTTTTCCTACCTAATTTTTTTTTTTTTTTTTTTTGTACTGCAAGTATAATATTAAATGTGCTTTTCATAATTTTAAGTTATATTTCATTTGTAAAAAATATTTTAAAAGCAAATAGTAAAGTTTTTTAAAAAAATTTCTTCGAAGGTGTACATATATCTTAAGAATACTGATTCTCGTTCCATTACCTCATTTATAGTATTGTATTAATCAACACGGGAGCTAGGGTTTATTTTTATTTTATTTTACTGTAGGAAAAATATTCATCTATTTTTGGCTTATCTTAAAAACAATCCAAATTTTCTTTTTAAAACCATACTACTCAAAATCAATGCAATTTTATTGACTTTTATGATAACTTTTATTTAAAAAAGAGTTATAAGCTCTTATATTTTCATTTTCAGTTGCAAATAAAGAAAATGTAGGATATTTTCCTCCTCTTCTATTAATAATCTTTTGGAAAGGGAAGCGGATGAGATTTTTTTTTTAGCTTTCGAACATTTTGTTCTTAAGTTTCTTATAAATATTACTCAAACTATTACATTTAATTCTTGCATTTTAATTGATTTCTTTTTTTTTTAAACTGATCTTACAAAAAATAAAAATGATGATAAACAGTACTCTTATTTAATGTCAGCAATATAAATTCACGGTCGCTAAAACTTAAAACAGCTCATAAGTATTTGATAGTTTTTAATATAATTTAAAATTGAATCAATCGAAGAAAATATAAAAATCGAAGCACATATTTAGACGTATTTTTCGATGAAAAGCCGCTAATGAATTCTAAATAACCAAATATTTGAATGACTTATAGTTGTTTTGATGTGTGTGGATTTGTAATGAGATACTCTATTCAGTATGATTTCTGGAGCGAGATTAATTCAAACCAAATAAAACAACTCAATGTAATTATTCAATAATAATCCTTGATCGAAGTTCAAAAGATATTCTTCCACTGATGCTCCATCATGCATGTTCTGATAATAATGGATAACGATAAATTAATTTTGAGCTGTGTGCGAGGAAGATATATTCCTTAGTATAGCAGATATTGTTTGGTAGAAAATAAGACTATACTGATCGTTAACATTATTTATGTAAAATTTACGTTAGAAGTAATAAAATGAGCTTTTATATTGCAAAATAATAAACTTTGACGAATTTTTTAAAATTTTTTGCTTGAAACACATTTTAATAACTGTTAAGTATTTCTTCGAATTGAGACAAAGTTTTTCATCACAATTTTATGTGAGAAAAATATCTTGGTAACATTATAAAAATTAGTTCAAAAAAGATTGTAGACACGAACTGCAATGCATTGATATTGATGTTCTATATTGTCAATTGAGATGTTAGTCACCGAAACTAGATGTGACGATTAGACATTGAACAACCCTTCTTCCAGCTCTCCTAACGACTTTGAAGGAGGACTTAACCCTTGAACGTGTTTATCAAGGTTGTCCCAAATCTGCTCCTTCGGATTTAGGCCTGGTAATTGAGCTGGCCATTCCATTCGCTCTAACCATGCACCTTACGAGTCTGCTACAAGTACAGCTTGGTGAAGTCGCATTTATCATAAGGAATTCATTACCAATAGTAGCGGTTTGGGTTTAAGGATCTCCTTCCAATATCTTTCATCCGGTCAGAGTTCCTCAATGGAACACATGCAGGCCAGTTTGATTCCGAAGAGAGATCATTACCCATACCATGATTTTGCCATCTCTAGTTGTTTCTTTCTACAACATTGGATTAGTTGTATCTAGTGCGTTGCTCCTTCCAGATCAATTGACGCCTTGAATCGCTCTCCAGTGGTAACCGGGATTCGTCTGTGAAGAATATTGAAGCCCATTGCTGTTTAGTAAAGAGAACGTGTTCTCTTGCCCAATGTAATCGGGCACATCTATGTTCATCTATCGCTTCAGGGGTACACACACAGCTGTTCCTCTTGTATAGAGGTCTGCATTGTGAAAGTGACAAAACGATCAGCAACAAGCTGAGGTAGAGTAATGATCTTCCTGAGGACTGAAAGAGCTAGAGAGAGAGAAAAAACGGTCTCCCGCAGAAAAGTAGTACCTCAAGGTTGACCTAAAACATGTCTTTTAGACAGAAAATCTTGATTTAAACTGATCCCAGAGTCATTGGACCACATTAAGATCTTTAGCAGCATCGCCCCATTTCCATCGATTCAATTTCCCGCCATTTTATTATGTATGATTTATCCTTGACACTATTAAGACTTGCCTAAAAATTTTCAACTGTAACAATAACTGTTGAAGATCAACAATCTTGCTTAAAGAGTTCTCAAAAATCTGAGAAAGTTTAATTTTTGCGCCTTTTTTTCTCCCACTCCTTTCTTTAAAATAAAGTGATGGTTATCGTTTTTTGCAAAAGTTTTCTTAGTGTTCGTATTCTATCATTCATATAAACAGTGAATTTTATTGTTAATACTATTTTTTTTTTTAATGCCGAACTTTGAAAATTGTATTGTACTTTAATTTTCGGAACCATGTGGTGCCTTAACTTTTGGAAACATCTTTTGAAAACGTCAAGATACAGTTTTAATTTATATTCTCTACTTTTGATATTTTAAAGACATTTACTCTATATATTTTTTATGTGTGTGCGTGTATAATTATAATATAGGTATCGATATTCTCCCCCTCCTGATTTGATGTAATTATTTCGCCGTGATTAGTGAAGCAAAAACAACAGTTAATTCAACGTCTAATTACTGTAGAAAATGAATTACAATGTAAAAATCGGAGGATGTATCAGGTAACAAGACACAAAATTTTTGCTTTAAAAGTATACTTAATAAATTACTTGTATTTACAGATTTTTAAGTCATTAAAAATTATTACTTTTTAGTTCTCGGGTTAAATTTAGCCATACTTTAGAAAAAATGGAATAGTGTATATGTGTTGAACGGAATCGTGTACATATCCTGCGATCGCTTCATTAACTCACACTCCTGTTACTCGTTTTCTTTCATCTTTTTTTTTCTCCTTTGTTATCTCCTCTTAGCTGCTCCTTTTCATTTTTGCCTCATTATACCCGTGCAATCAAGAGACCGTCTTTTCCTCGAATTTAAAGCAAAGAGATAGAAAAACCCACGTTGGAGATAGGCCCGTTAAAAGAAAATGCCTCGTCGGGCGGAAAACGCAGGAGCGCTGACTCAGTTCCAAGTAAGCGATAAGGTAATGGGATCATGCTGTACCGACGAGCATCAGTTTTGTTCCCCAGTTTAATGCTGACATTTTAAGTTTCCTCTCTCTTTCCTTTACCTGGAACACCACCTAGAGAAAGAAAGATTAGAACTCTTATACAGATTGTGTTCGTTTTAAAATGGCGGACTTCCTTTCGAAGCGCTGTGTGGCTCATTTTCATTTGTCGCTCCTGCCTTATGTATTGTAAAGGGCCAACTCACATAATAATGTTTTTATTGAATTTTAAATAATTTAATTTGTTTCCTGCTGCTGTAACGACGTTCGAATAGGAAGAATATTCTTACCCTCCCCCTTTTTCCTGCATCTATCTCATCTAGCTATCATGGTGATAATCTTGCTATCATTGTTGTTTCGTTTGTCGTACTATTTTTCAATTCCTGCTATTAGCTCACACTCTCTATATATTTATTTATTTATCTTGGTGGAATTTTCAGTCGTTAATGAAATACATTTTAAAACGCTCAATGAAGTTAATTCATGTGATGTCTTAGTCACATGATAGTGAAAGCCACGTGACTCTAGCCAATCAATTCAAAACTCATGTGACGTCATAGTCTCACGATAAAAACTATCTTGTGTTTCCAACTAATCAGTTCATGCACTCCGGTGTTGCCAAGTTTTGCTCTTTGCAGAAACTTTCTCTTAAAAAATGCATATGTATACAAAATGCATTTTATTTAAAAGTAAAAGCATAAAATACGATTTTTTTTTAATAAAAAAAATCTTTTTGAAGAAATTTTTTTCCCTAACATATAAACATCTTTACCCAAATATGAAATTTGAAATTTTATCTGAGTTTTTCAAATAGAACAAGTACAATTAGTTTAATGTTTGTTTTGTGTGAATTCAATGGAAAACTCGTGTTTGTTTTTATCATGTGACTTCATGAATCAAGCCCATTGAGCTGAAATTTTATATACATGATTATTTTGGATGTTAATACATTAATTTAATAAAATTAACAAAAATTAATAGATTAAAACTAATTATTTAAAGAATTACAAATACAGCCATGTTGGCATCATTTTTTGGTGACTTAGCGACCCTTTTGGCGACTTGTGTCAAAACTTGAAAAGGGTTTTTGCTCACGTTTTAAAGCATTCTATTGGACTGAAATTTTATGTACACGATTGTTTTGGATGACAAAATACGATACTTTAATGATAATTAATAAAAATTAATTACCACTTAATGTTGTGAATCTGTCATATGTATATACATATTTATATTAATTGTAACTATTTAATAAAAAGTAGCTAAAATAAAATTTTTCTTTGTTGATCTAAGTAGGAATTGACTTAAGAATTGTTTTTTTTATATTACTTGTTCGGCTAGTCTTAGCAAAATTCGTGATGAAATCTCTTTGCTTTTCACACTATTTTGAAAATAAATTTATTTAAACTTGTTCTTGAAATTTGCGTATATTCTTGAGTTGAGTCAATTCGTATTGAAACATCGATTGATGTATGTATTGGTTTCAAGCTATTATTACTTTTCTCGAGTGAACAGTAAAAGGTTTTTATTTGAAAGAATGATCGCATTTCTTGCAGGGATTTTGCCGTTTTATATTTTATATGCTGATTCAATTTTCTGTCTTAAAGAATGAAATGATATTTAAAAGAAATAAAAATACCCACTCCCTTCCCCCATTTTTTGTAGCTTTTTGATTGAAATCAGTATATTTCTAGTATATTTCCCTAGTTATTACATCTAAAAAAATAAAGATTTTTATCATCTACTTTTTCTTATCGTTTACTATCGTAAAATTTCATTTAATTTCAGTCGTCGGATAAAATAATCAAGAATCAATTTCTTACAAATTTTAGATGAGGATATTTGAGATGTGAAATATGTTTTGCCGTTCTCTGAAAAAGCGTTGTTTTTCATTCGATTGGAATCCAGAATAGTATGATATAGGGGTCATCTGTTTTTGCATTAAGGTATAATGCTTAAAAATATGTAAGAAGATAGCGCATTTTTTTAATTATTATAGATTAGTAGGTACTGTGTTTGTTTTAATGTTTGTTCTTCTGTCTAATACTCTCATTTTCTCCAAATCTTTAATTTCAATTATACAGATGTTTTCTCGTGATAAAAATATTACCAATATTTACATCATTTCATTTATTTCGATTTAATCTAGTTCATTAATGAATAAATAAATAAGAGCACATATTAACAATTAGATACTATCGCTTATGTAATATTAGTATCTTTTGGGAGGATATTTTATTGCTAATTTAAAAAAAATTCAGATTTTAATCAAATAAATTTTTTATGTTTATACGATAAAAAAAAATGTAAAGTATCGTATCATATTTGGTAAATATTATTTTAAACAGCTCTTACAATATATGCTACTTCTAATTTATATACAATCTTGTTGTATACTCTGTAATATGCGTTGAAATGTATTTATTTTATGTTGTAAAAGTCAAGGGTGTCAAACTCAAAGGCTAACTTGAGCCAAACAAACAAGGTTTAACTTTAGGTGAGCCGCAAAAAAAATCAAATTTCATAGAAACGCAGGTTTATTTCGAATAATATATTATAATAAACATATATATAAAAGAACAAGAAAAATTTATGTTTACGTCCTAACACTTGACAGCGCTTCTGTGTTACTACCTTTCCCATTTTGGAGAGAATTTTTTGTTTCAATTTTATTATGTATTATTGTGTGCCGATATATTGGCCGGGCCGTAAAAACGTTTGTTGTGGGCCACGAGTTTGACACCCCTGTTGTAAATTTGTCCCTTTTAAGGCCTCATCTTTTTTATATAAGTTTGAATGTTTGTGTGTGTGTATGTAACTTATACAAATCCACACCGTTCATCGAATCGTTCCAAAATTTTGCAAGGAACATCGCTGATGTTTCAAAGGAGCCATAAACATATTTCCTGGGGGGGGGGGCCCCCTATTTTTTTTTAAAAATGTGTATGGTTTTTTTTTTAATTTATAAAAAGTGTTCATGCAAAAGCCTTGCTTTATAAATGTGTGTAAAATTTCTCGCTAAATGCCGTGATATGCAGTCAATAATGGAAAATTAAATTGTTCCCGCTCATATTTAGTTGATTTGGCAACGCTTAAAAACGAGTTTTGTGGAAATCCACTCCCAAAGTTAGTTACGGGGCGTAAAAGATAGATATATTCCGTTTCAGAAATCCAAATCCGGTATATTTATATCAAGAGGTTAGGTTAATGCTTAACTTAATGCTAATGCAGAAATGTAGAAGGTACACAGCCATGCATTATCATGAAATATCCAGTGAAGCTGGCTGGGTTTAGCTAGTTTTAAATAATAATTTTATTTTTGTTCTCAATATCTCTGAAATATTTTTAATCTGATAGTAGAAATAAAATTTATAATGTTTAATTTTTTATCCTACATACATTATAAATCATTGATAAGGAAATATCAACTGCATAATACATGATGCTGTAGTGTATTGAATACATTTGAAACCTATTTCTATATTTACAACGAACAATTGTTGGTATAACGAAATGATGAGGAAAATCAGTTGCTGGAGGTTACTATAAATTATTTAAGAATTGTATCAAGAAGGCCTTTGACTGAATTCACATCTGAATTACGTCCACGGAAATTTTTTTTAAATGAAAACCTTTTACCGTATGTATTGTATTTTATGAATGTATCTGTATTTCCTAAATGCAATTTCTTTCGCATGGCGATTCTCAAAAATGGTCGATGTTTCTGACCTGTTTAGTGCTTACAACAATGTACTAATAGGTTTTTCTTCCCAATTTTTTAAGTTTGCCAATTTTTTTTGGTTTGTGTATAAGTTGCCTCACTTCATACATCTTTTAGAAAATCCAATTAGTTTTCACTATTTTCACTGCAAATGCTTTGTATCTTATAAAAGCAATCGTCTTCAGGCAACTGAGATTTTTCGGTTTTTCTTCTATTACATTTCTGTTCTTTGAGAACATCCAAGCTAAAAATCTTTTCAAGTAAACTATCATGAAAAAAAAATTAACATTATGTTAAATATTAGAAGAATGTTATCATTGAAGTATACTCAAAAAACATATTTCTTCATATTCAAGGAAGGAATCGTTCTGAAATGCTTTACATTTTGATATGGTAACTTAAGACTGTTGTAAAAAATTTGTTTCTTGTTTGCAGTCAAAAATGTGCTTCAGTGTTGAAATATATATCTTTTCCCTTATTCTATTAACTGTTCCGAAAGTTTCTGCTCATCAAGCAATTGCTTATGAATGAGTGATGACATTCATTGTCATTCTTTGAGTTAAATATTGATTCCCTCACTAGCACAGCACTCAAAGTGCCCAAAACGTTGATTTCCATCAAATCATTTCATGGTGAGGGGGGCAAAATTTCTCTGGGAGTGTGTGCAGTTGTGGATATGCTACTCACGACTACTCCAAAATACGCTTCAATGCACCTGCTGCCTAATTTGTCGGGGAAAAAATTGAAGAGATTTTGGCAGAGCATACAGACGAAGAATATTTATGCGTCGCTAACGAGCTTGGGCATTGCGTCCATTCATGATCTCATTTGCGTGATCATCGAACTCCCTTTGTCCTTCTACAAATTAAATTTCACTACAAGTTTGTGGAATTCCCGTGTCACGTGTAAATCTCACTGATTAACCTAATCATTTTCCCTTCTTATTTGCTTTATGACGTGGGCTTGCCATATAAAGTAGATGCGTTGTTTTAAGGTTTTGTAGTGATGTCTTGCAGAATATTAATTTCTCCCAGTGATTTGATTCTGAATATGGCTTTCTTACAATTTATAACTTCAATGTCACATAACGTGTTTTTTAGTCTCTTAATGCCTATTGTTTTTGCTGATGGATACTCATCATCTGATTGCTTTTCGGAATGAAGTAGTTGTTAAAATATCTAAATAATAGTTGTGCCAACGCGTGCGCGCGTAATTCCACGTGTGCCTTTTGCTCCTATAATCATTCAGATGTTTAAAACGATCTTCAGATAAATGATAATATTTCGAAAACATGCTAAATAACATTAAGTTCAGCCAATGTTTTCACAGTTCTTTTTCCCGACTGAAAAAGACCCAACATATTTAGAATAATTACAAAAGTTGCCAACTTAGGAAACATAACTTTAACTACAAACGATTATATATCAGCTAATAAAATAAGTAATTAGATTAATTAGAGTTACATAAATTATTGAATTAAAGTGGTTGATAATCATATGAAAGACAATTTTCAATCCAAGAGAGCAATGTTTACAACCACTGTATATTTTAAATAGTCAATTTATATAAAATTAGTTCTAAACGTTGAAAATAGATTTAAATAGAACTAAATATTTTACGATACGAAACAATATTCTTCAATTAATTTTTATTTGTTTGCCAGTTAATTTTGTATTTTCTTACAATTTTTTGGTAGTTATAATACATATTTATAACATATTCGTCTGAACAAATTGTTTGCTATTTTTGTCAACTGATAATTATTTAAGTTACTGATCGGTCAAATTGAGTTTTTGAAAAATAATAATTCCACATTTCAAGTTTTCTTCTGGAGTTTTGGAGTTAAATGATTCATTTGTATTTTTAAGGTTTGACTAATTTATTGAATATAATTAGTTGATGGATTAATTTTACTAATCAAATTTTTAAATTTCTACAGATAATTACCTTAATTTGAAATTTAATTTGATTTGATTTCGCAGTTCGTTTTTTACATAGAATTATAATATTATATAAGGAATAAATTTAAGCATTCATTTAATTATGTGAATAACTCATTTATGAATAACACACTAGATTTTCCCCCCTTCATAATCGAGTTTAAGACAGAATTTTTTAAAAATTGTTTTTCTATTTATAAATTATTGTATGTTCTTAATAAGCAATAATTCTCATAATAATGCTGATCAATATTCATTCAAACGTTGACCATTTAATAAATTCAGAAGAAAAGTAATACTTTTTTTTATCCTTCTTTTGAGACTCTTTAGTACTGAAATTATATGCTGTTTTTTAATATATTTTAAAATGGTGCTCTTTATTTACAACATTTCCCTTTTAGCAATTTATAATGAACTTTACTTCATAAATATTTAAAGGTTCTTTTTTTGTACCAAATGTAAAAATCTTTCTTGTGTAATATGTTTTTCTGTAATTGCAGCTTCCTTAATTCTTTTCACTGCAAGATGATTACTCATGTAAAAAAGCACACGTTGGTTCCTAATATCTTAAGTCTCTAAACAACATATAAACCTAAATGTTTTAGACTTTTTACCTTTTTCCTGATTATTTTCATAATACCTACCCTGTCTTCTAATTTAAACTATCTATTCTTATTTCTAATATTACCTCTTCCACATCCGTTCATTTGTGTTATCATCCTTATCTATTCAAGCATGCCTTTTCCTTTCACCATTTTCTAAATTCACCGCCCTATCATCTTAAACTCATCATTTCGTGTGCTTGATACTCCCGCTTCCACATCTAATAGTCTATCTTCCTCTGTTCCATCTATTACTTCTCGAGATTTAAAATATAATACAGAAGGTCGGAAGAAAGTATGCTTTGCATAAAATTTCTCACTATAATACGAAATAAATTGATCGAAATAAAAAAAAGCATCTGCTTGACGAGGACATTATTTGTTATAACTTAGATATGTGTTCACAGAAAAATGAGACGCAAAGTTTACCTTCTTTGCATATATTATACCGACCAGAGTAAAAAAAACAAGAATAAAAAATTAATTTAAGTTTCATGTGTAAAATCTCACGATTAAATTCTCATGTTTCAATTTCACGTTTATATTATTTTTTACCTACTTTTTTCACGGGAATCGTTATTTTAATTTATTCATTGCAATATATTTCAATGTCATTTTATTGAATTTTATTTCTTAAATAGGCTTTACATTCATTGTCTTCATCTCCTATTTTCAATATGGCGATTATTTGGCACAGCATAGTCCTATTTGGCTCTTCTGCCATAACATTTTATTTCTAATTCACTCGGATTTGCAACTTTAAATAATTAAATGCAAATTATTTTTAATATTTATCATTTACTCTTTTGTATTTAATTTAATCATCGTCTTTTAAAATTTAATCATTTAAGTTTTGTACTACTTTTTAGATTTATATTTCTGTTGTTTCCTGGAGTTTCTAAATGCTTTAATTTGAACTTCAAAATATGAATAAAAAATAAGGGTACTTTTCTGTTTCGGCGGTGTAGGTAACAAAATCGCCAAAAATGATACAACCGACGCCAAGCGGAATATTCCCGCTGGTAAATTTTTTCCACCACATTTTCAAAACAAGACGCAGTCTTTGCTTATCAGTAACGTCTTTTTTATAATACAAGAATAATGGATAAAAAAAACCAAGGAGAACTAGCATTTATTTATAATTTTTTTACGTATATATTTTGTGTTGTGTCGCCAATAAAGCCTGCTTGGCGAGATTAGCCCCGGCGAAACAGAAAAGTACCGAAATATGTATAGTTACTATACCGCCTACTGTCCCCTTTTTTACCGCTTGTTAAATAAAAGCCTATTTATTCCGGTAGAGAATTTTTAAGAATTCTCATCTCACTCGTATAAACAACTTTCTATTTTCTTTAGTGTTATTTTTCGTAAGAAGGTGCCGCACGAAATAAGCCGATTTAATTGCTTAGGCACTGACATTGCAGTGAATTTCACAAATGAATTCGCAATTCGTTCCAAAAAGTAAAAACCTTGGAATCTCCACTCTGCGTGTATTATTGATGCATTGCGATTGCGGCAATGTGGATATATTGGTACCTATCGAAAGATTGGAGCACCTCTCTCTCTCCTGTGCTTATTTGTTTTGCGTTCTCAAATAGTGACATTCCCGGATTCTGTCAGAGAAGTGTCATCCGGACACTAATGAGAATCCAAGTGTACCGTATGTCTGTCATGGAGATTTCGACACAACAGCCGCCGACTACATTGGTAGGTGACGGGGTGCGTTAAATTTAATGAGCGGGATCATTTCACACACTTGTGAGGAGGTTTTTAGAAATTGCCACGGGATCATTTTGCTTAATTTAATGTTGTGAAGTGAATTTCATAAATAGGTAAGCAGGCTTAATTTATTTTTTATTAATGTACTTGCATTGAGCGTCGGTTTAATATTTTCCTTCTCGGTTGTGAATGTTAATAGTTAAAATCAGGGGGCTCGGGGATAAGATATTTTTTTTTTAAAAAAAAAACGATGTTGGTGTATTTTTTGAATTAATGTAGGAATGAGTATGAAAATTTGATTTTTTTTGTAAATATTTATTTTCATTTCAACCTTTAACTAATTAAATTAATTTATTCCTTGTTATGAAATTTATTTATTTCGTAGAAGGACGCTATTTAAAGTTCTTAATTTGCTATTTTTGTTAGATTTTAAAGTGATTCTATGAGTAATTCATTTCAAATAATTGTAAAATGGGTTTGAATTTGTCAATTTTATTTCATTTGCCCGTGTTGTATGTTGAGTTGAAGATGTTAATGTTTGAAATATGTTTGATATGTGTTGACTTTGTAAAAGCTTGGCTTGTAGCGCTTTTTAGATTAGAAAAGAGGGCGCTATTGTGGAGGATAGAACTGGTTTTTCCATTCAGCGGTAAAAAAGATTAGTAAGTAGTAACGTGGTGAAGAGGGTGTCTGTAGTTTTCTTAAGATTATCTGTCGTGTATAAAAGGAAAGAAATAGTTGTGTGTTTTAAAAAATAAGAATTAACGGTAAATCCGGTTAATGGCAGTAATGTTTTTTTAATCTTTACTGGAGAATATTTATCATTGGAGTATAAATTTGTTTGACATCAACTGTATTTTTTCTCATTTAAATCTTATTAAAATCGGAGATTATTATATAATATAAAAGTCCCAAATTTTCTAAATGGTATTAGTTTCTTCGTGTTATCTATGAGGAAATATAATTTATCTTAATTTCTTGAAAATCCAGCTTTTGTTTAAAATTCTTTTCGTTTTTATATTTTTGATTTTTTTTTTTTTTTTTTTTATAAAAAAATAAACTCCTGCCTGCAATATGGAATTAGGCAATTAAGTGTCTATTTCTCATTAGTTATAATACAAAATACGGTTAAACTTATTGCTTTTTTAAAATACATTCGTTTTAAACTTGATTTGTTGGAAGTCTTGGAGCAGCTGTTGCAAGAAAGGTCAAAGACATTACTACAGGACCGGTACTTAAAATGTATTGATTTTATGCTTTCGTATCTACCCCATATACTTTTTTTTTCCATCTTTTTTTTATTTATTTCTTCTACAATAAAAGCAAGAAATCGTGAAGAAGTATCCATGAGAAAAAGTAAAAAGCCCACTTTGATCCGTCAGCTGTGCCGAGTTTCGTACAGAAAATTGAAAATCCTCTACGACGACGTTTGAATGATATTGATTGTGTTCAAAAGTACACGACTTTCCATTCCTTCTTCCTTGCTTTAATTTTCTTTTTCTACTCTGCAATCCTTTTCCATTTCGATGCAATCTTTGATCAATTTTTATTTGACTACTTACGTTCTTCAGAAGATTGTACTGATAGTTTATCTGTAATTGGACAACAGCATCAAGTAACAAGATTTTTATAAATTTCGTAACGTTTCCAGTTTGTAATGTAGCAGGAATCGAAGTAGTGATAAGGACATTTGCCGTTTAATTTCTTATTGTTTTCTTTTATTTAATTTATTTTTCAATTTCATGACGGAATTAGTTTCATTTGTGATTATGAATTTTATATTTTTTTCTTCTTCGGTTGGTACTCTTCCCTATCACTATGAAACTGTGCGAATTGTGAAGAATTTTCTTTCAAATCGAATTTCTTTAAAAAAAATTTTTTTTTAATATATTTTTACTATAACTTGTACATGTTTTTTTTTAAAGTTAAGACCTCCTTTGCTGCATTATCAGTGGTGAAGCTTAACACTCAAAAGTTAAAACTCATTCAATGAATTCTTATTTTCTGAATCTTACAAAGCAGTGTTTACTTATTCATTTGAAATTTGTATGCGTCGCTTTCTTTTATAATCAAAACGCTTTTTTTTATTTATAAAAGGGGCGTGCTCGAATTTCCTAATTTGTTTATTTACTTTTTTCAACTGGTCTTATACAGTTTCTAATTTTCAAGCATACAAAAGTGATATATCAATCGAAAAATAATAATGCAAAAAATATAACTAAATAAAACTAGAAAATGATATTTAGGTCATTTTGTTTTGGTGCGTCACGTCAGAAGCCCGGCACGGACGAGGAGAGGGGGGGGGGCAAAAGGGAATGTGGTAACAAACGAAAACAGAGCTCTACAAATGCTGGCTAGTTCATTTCGCCATTTCACTGGAACAGTTCACAGGGATTTGATCAAATCACTTACTTGCATCAGGGAAATGACCTCAAATAGACGTTACTTTAACATCTTGCGTAGATTGATCATCTCCCTCGGGGATTTGATGAGGGTCCTAATTTCATCATTTTCCTGCGACATATGCAATGGCAGTTTTTAACCTGTATGTCATATAATTGACCTAAGCATAGTATTCAGTTACAGTTTTCTTGTTATTCAATTAAATTATTTTAACAAATAATTGAATTATGCAAGTAATAATCATCATTTTTTTAATCAAATGTAATTATTTATCTCCAATTTTTTTTTTAAAAAAATTTAATATATTTTTTAACTTTTTTCAATGAGAGTTCATTAATTTTTAGCATATGACGGTCATTGTTTTAGTGTGACACAGTCATTTTCAAATATAAATTCCGATAATGTTTATAAAAATAACTTTAGTTGTTTTTCTTTTTAAAAATGGACACTTGAGTCATTGATATAATCTGTAATGTTTATTAGTATATGATTTGATTCATTTCAAATAATCACAAAAGGTAGCTGTCAAATCCTTATCAGTATTCTTAGTATAGTTAGCTGTTGATCATTCGTTATATGCTACTATTTATTATTTCCTTTTATTTATTTATTATTCCTATTTTTTTTTTTTCCTTTTATTTCTTGTGGCGATCTCTCTTTAGTTGCTATTGCTGTTTTTCCTTATTTTCCCTAAATTTAAAACTCTTCCGTTCATAGGTTATACTTAATATATAATGGAATGGAGAATATATACCTTTTTTGATGTATCTCTTCTACAAATCGTGAACACTATAATATTAAAGAAATCTTTATATTAGCTTTGAAGTTTGTCAATAGAAATGTTTCGAATCATTTCCTTTTATTCGTCAACCCCTCGAACTTCAGATGTGCAATTTTCGAAAATTGTTACTAAATCTCTATTTTGTATAACCGATTATAATTCATATTTAGGAGATTTTTTTGACAAATGAGTAAATATAATTGAAAGCTTTTATTTACTAATGTTTATTGAAATTCAGGATGAAATTTGTAAACAAAAATTCAAAAATTGTGAATATAATCACATTTTCGGCGATCTTTTGGTTTGCAGTTGTTTTTAGGCTATCTTCGGCTAATGTTAAAGAATAGGAGTCGAATTTGGAATATTTTTTCAGTTATAAAAGTACGCACAAACATTAATATTATATTCTGGCTACACTATCCTGTAGAGAATCACTTATTTTATCATACTACTCATTTTTATACGAGTTGACACATTTTTTCTTTTATAAAATGTGATTTGCATTTTCCCCCTATACCGTAATGCTAAATGAGCTATTCTTTCACATGTTAAAAGGAAAAACTAATTATTTATGAAATATTTTGCAATTTTAAAAACACTACATTATAAACAAATGCATGTTACAGTGTCATAAATTTTTACAAAAATTGAGGCATTTTTTCTGTCCGAAAATGTGCTCCGCGTCAAGTTCACGCTCTTGTACATATGGCGAAAACAGCCTTAAAAATCAGATGCAAAATGACAATTAAAGCAATATTCTGCATTTCTAAGAAAAAAAATGTATTTTATTTTCATTAAATCTTAATTAACACATCGATGCATTTTGTCTGAAATCTATATTTTAAAACTATACATTAAATGGTTATTTTCTACGGTTTTCTACATATCTATCTTACAATAAAAATTCAATTTTCTTTGTATACGCCCTATGTACCTTCTTTTCTTCTTTAGTGATTTTTAAATTGTAGTTGCTCAATTAAGCGGGGTAGAAATTTCCTTTTAGCAGTTAATGTATTTATCTTCATTCTTTACTGTGTTCTATGTTCATCTTTTTTCTTTTGAAATTGAAAATGATTTTTTTGATAATTTTAATTCATTTCTCATATGTTTTATTTTCTATTTCGGTTTCTTGGCAGTCATACGCTGTATCATTTCATACTCGTATTTAAAATGAAATTTTTATTTCATTAGTGCTCATCCAATTAAATCGAAATGATTTTTAAAATATAGGTATGGTATTTTATACGTAAAATGTTATTATGTAATATATATATATATAATACTTTATTGAGTTCTGTAGCATTAAAAAGTTGTTTGCCTTAATACTTTTACATTTGAATTGAAATCGATATTTCAATTGTTAAAAAAAAAAATCGATCGCAAGTTGATTGTCTGTTAATAGGAAGAAATTCTGAAATTACCAATCCCATTTCTGATACTCTGCTATTTCATTGAATTCTTGCAACGTTGTCCGTTCGCTGCAATTGCTATTTTATATAGAATCAGGTTGTATCGCATTATTAGTACGAGGAAGAACTAAAATCAACTAGTATTTTCTATATCTTTTTCCCATTAGGAATGGATAGAAAATAGGAACGAATAATCCGGAAGGAACCGGAGATGAAGTTGCATCCGAAGTAATTACCCCCGGACGAAACGTTTAATAACTGACTTCTTTACTTGCCTTGTAACTTTGAGTAAGGCTTTGCCATGTTTTATCTCCCATCTTTTTTTTTTTTAATTTTGCGTTCTTATCCTCATGCAATGATATAAAAGGAAAGAATCGATTACAGTCGAATCGTATTACTTATGGAAGATTGCATTCGCTTCAAGTTCGTGATCCTTTGTTTATTCGATAAGAAAACGTAGGTTTGATGTCATGTAGATGGTAAATTGTACTGTTTTGTTGTGTAATGCCAACGATCGTATAATCGGAATAGAAATAAGTCAATGTCGTAACAATTGCTATTTGAGCTAGATGATATTGGTATTGTTTTTAAGGTATTCGATATACGCAACAATATGAAAAATTTCTTGAGGTAAAATATTACAAATCAATCAATTTTTTTCATAATGATTCGTTTCCAATATTTTTTTCAGTCTGATTTAGAAAATGAAGACTATTTGCATATTCCACAAATTGTATCTAGTTTTTTTTTTTTTTTTCATTTATTATTTCCTTCTTCTTTTTTACCTGTTTCCTTCTAATAATTTTTAGATGAAATATCTGATGATATTTAGAAAGCCTCCCAATAGAATAAACAATGAAGAAACTTCCCCTTGTTTCAAAAAATCGAGAGTAGCTTTAATATTTAAGGAATTGGATAACGATATTAATTCGTGTGCTATTTAAATGTCCCTGCAATTAGTAAGTATATTCACCCCTCTTCCTCTGCTTGAGAGATAATACTTATTCTCATAAACAACCAATGCCGCGATGTGTTCAAATGATGAAATATTAAGTATTTTTCTTGTTGTAATAGTAACACATCACTCAATAAGTCCCGGGCCTAACATATAAATGCCGCTGCCTTCTAACTTTCCTAGGTCTAACCTAGTAGTGCTAACTTTCAAACGGCAAGTGTCAAATTTTCGTGATAATATCTTTTTTAGTTCAAAAGTTACAGTGGTTTAAGTGAAGCAACTTTTGTTTGTTTAGAAACCATGAATGAAAAACAATTTCGTGTGTTAATTAAGCATTGATTTTTGTTGGGGATAAACACTATTCAAGCAAAGTAATGACTTGATAAGTGTTATCTGAACTCTGCTCGATCGCCAACAACATGGTTAAGAGGTGTTGTACAGACTTAAAACATGGTCGCACAGACACAAACGACGCTGAACGTTCAGGTCGCCCAAATTCTGTAGTTGTTCCAGAACTCATAAAAAAAAGTCAATACAATCATTTTAGCCGATCGTAAATCAAAGTTGCCTGAGATAGCAGTGGATATAAAGGTATTAGAAGGCAGCGTATTCTCTATTTTGCATGATAATTTGTCAATGAGAAAGCTGTGTTCAAAGTGGGTGCCGCGTTTGCTCAATGTCGATCAAAAACACCAACACATCGACGATTCAGAGCGTTGTTTGGAACTCTTTCAGCGAAATAAATGGGATTTTTTACATAGATATATGACAATGGATGAAACATGGACTTGTTTACTACATGCTTGAATCAAAAAAGATCGTCAGCTAATTGAACAGCTGCCGGTGAAAGCCGTCCAAAGCGACCGAAATCTCAAATGTCAGCTGACAAGGCTATGGTGTCCGTATTTTGGAATGCACATGGAATTTTGTTAATTGACTGCCTTGAGAAAGGCAAAAAACTTAATGGCGTTATTGGATCAACTGAAGGAAAAAATAAAAACTTCCTCAAATCCAAAAGAAAAAGTGCTGTTTTACCAAGACAATGCTCCGTGCCACAAGTCCGTGAAGATGATGATCAAATTGAAGGAATTGCGCTTCGAATTACTTTTCCACCCACCGTACAGTGCAGATCTAGCACCCAGTGACTACTGGCTGTTTTCAGACTTTAAAAGAATGCTACAGGGAAAGTGGTTTTGCTCAAAGGAATAAGTCATTGCCCAAGATGAAGCCTATTTTGAGAACAAAGACAAATTGTTCTACGAAAAAGGTATTAAAAAATTGAAAGGGCGCTGGGCTGAATGTATCACTCTAGAAGGAGAGTATCTTGGAAAATAAAGTTTTTTTTTGCGTAAAAGTTGTTGTTTTATTAATTAGACACGGGATGCACATTGAGTGATGTGTTATCAAATCCACTTTCTAATTTTTGCATTTAAACTTAAGAAAACAAGAAATATTAAAATAGACGAGAGAGATAGATTTTATATTCATCTTTTGAAAAAATGAATATTTATATCTAATACTAAAATCTATTATCATTTGATTGCATATTGTACTTGCTAATTAACTGTACTTTTAATGAATTATTCCTTATAGCGTATGTTTTTGGAAAAATTATTTGTATTTGTTAGTATTTTGAGAATCAATTATATAAACTTCATAATTAATTACGGCTTTATTCAAAGCCAATAACTAAATCTGTTCTGAAAAGTTGAATGCTTTAAAAATTAAAATCCTTGTTTTACTTTTAACCCCTGAAAAATCAACTGAAGTAAATTGTTACGATATTAATTTCTTGTCAAGAAAATATTTCTGGAAAATTTTTAACAGAGAATCTTATAATCCTATATAAATAAAGAATGCAAGTACTTTGATATTTTATTATATTCATTTAATATTAGCTTTTTTAAAAAGAAATCCTGCAACGAAATTAGTGTCGAGCGTAAAGATAAAAGAACATCTTGCATTAAAAGTGACTTTTAATTACATGCGCTTTTTGTGTTCCAAAAACAGTAAGAAGAGACAGATTGGATTTCTTGAATATCCGTTGAATGTAATTAAATAGCGGGGAAAGCTCTATTTTTTTTTGTTTGAAGTACATTTTAACCGTTTATTTCTCTCTTTATTTTTTTTAAACGATAGCATCCTTTTTTGCCAAGTAAATAAAAACTAAGCTATGGATATTGGTAATTAAATCTTCAGTTCACTCTGACGAATCTAAAAATTTTAATGGAAAAATTATATATTGTAGCGGTGTGCTTTTTATAATGATGTTATAAAAATGAGTAGAGGCATTCTTTGTAAAATCCGACTTTTTAATAAGAATGTGTTTTATATAGTTGATTTTTTCGCGTAAGATAATGCAAGAAAAATGTTGGAAATACAGAAAAACATTAAATATTTATAAAAAATATTTTTCTTTTAATTATGAAGGAAGATCATCTGAATGAAAATTCGTATTTAGCTATGCTTCTTCGGATATACTCGTCTTTGCATGAAACCATATCTCAGGAGGTACTCCTGATGCTAATACTAGCAATTATATAAAATTGCTAGTATTAGCAGTTTCAACCAGTTATCTTCGAACTGTAATGAGATAATTTAAATCTTTAGATCGTCGATGTTTTAATGAACACTGAAATGTAAGCCACCTCTTATTACCAATATTAAGCTGCTCGTGAGATATGTTCAAATGGTTCTAGATCTAATTCTGTTAATGGTGTACCATTTTCTGACAAGGTTTCTCTTATAGACCTTGTTTCAGATCTCATTTTTATCGACTTGGTTGGCCAAAGCGGGGTTACTTGACAGTTAAGCATTGATACTTTGGAATCGGGTCAGAAAAAATAGCATTTTACCATTCATTAGTATTGTTCCACTTTGGTTGGAATCTTTTAGATGTGAGATTTCAGCGATTGTTGATATCGCGCTCTCTGTGGATAATCTTACAAATTGTAATGATAATAATGGAATACTGCTAACAGAGTATTGACTTTAATAAATGTCAGCTCGTAATTTGTTCATAATCGAAAGCAGTTTTAATTTGAATTTACATTGTTTAAACCTATGTGAAGTTCTTTCTGTTAGATGGATGTCGATGAAACGTGGTATACACGTCACGCTACTGTATCAGTGGGCATTCCATTGGCGTCAAGCACATGTTCAAAGCATGTTACAGCGCATTGACGGCGACCTTTTAGCTGTGGCGTACCAAACCAACCTCCCAATATGATTCAGCGTGCCATACAGTAGGGCATTTTTGAAACAATTCGATTCCCGCGATAATACTTGTAGGGTTAAAGAATAGAGGTCAATAATACAGATTTGCAGTTTTATTATTCATTTAGCATCAATTAAAGATATTTCTTAACATAAAAATAAACAGTATAAAATAAAACTACTTCTTCAACAAAAATTTTAAAAATTAAAATTGTACATATATTATGTATTTTTAAACACATATTTATTAAAATAAGAAATAAACGACATAAAATATAAGCATTTCCCTTCATTGTAGTTAAGCAAAAAGATAAATAATAAATTTTAATGCTAGGCACCTCTCTACTTTCATATCGCTAACTTAGGGGTATAATTTGTGACTCTCAATCTGGCACGATTTTGAGCTTTCAGTTAAACAATTTCTTTGTGGACTCGAAATATTTTTCACATGAGGATATATTTTTTACTTGGATATGTAGAACCAAAAGAGGAAAGTAAGTTACATGCAATTTTCTCTCTTCAAATGATTAAATCTCTCTAGCGATGACATTCAATAATTTACAAAATAGCTCTAAATTTATCTTTAAGGTTATCGTTCAGATTTTTCGTAACTCCGTAAAAATCCGTAATTCTAAAGATATTTGTCAAATAAGATTGATTACAAATTTATCAACTTCCATCCACTCAAAAATTGACAAATTTGTAGAGTAGTGCAGAGTGACAATGAGAATTGTACCGCGTGCCACATGTGGTACGCGTGTCATAGGTTGCCGACCCCTGTTATAGCGTGTTCGCGAAAGGTTTCTCGTTCAATTACGACAACATAACGCGTATCCTTGCTTTTCTTTCAAGTATAGTCCATATTTTTCTCGTATACACATGATCTTTCAGAAATTGAAATCCGAGGAACTAAAAGGTCTGGTAGTTGAAAAACTATTGGAAATTATCAGATCGTATCCAAAATGAGCACGGAGCAGTGTTGCATAGCAAACTAACATAGCAAACTAACGTATAGCTTTGATATTCTATTAATGTGAATATTCTGATCAACCGATCACTATGAAAATTGGCACGAACATGTATTTTTTTGTGGAGAAGGTTTTTCTGCTATCCTCTTTGTTGCCTCCCCACCAGGTGGCGCTACAGCATATCAACTTCTACACCGTTCAATCAATCGCCAAGTTGCCAACAGGGTCACCAAAAATGACGCCAACTTGCCATTATCGCCAACGTTTCGCTATGTTTCCATTCAATCGCCATTATAATATAAGGAACGGCGTTGCTTCCGAATATTACATTTTATCATGAAATAACTACTACAGAAAGTAATAATAACGTATTACACATTCAGATATAAATTACTTACACTATTTTAAGTGTTCATTACACAAAATTTGTTACAATGTGTTACTTTTGCTGAGCAGAGATCAACGTCGGAAGATGTTTTCAAAAATCGACTCACATGAAAGTTACGGGGCGTAATAAATAAAAATAAATAATTTTTATCAGCTATTAGATCTACAGACTTAAAATTTGACAAATATGTTTTTTTTTTGTTGTTGTTGTTCAGCTGAGATATGAAAAAAGCTTTTATATATTTTTGTTTCATTTGCAATTCACGTAAAATTAACTCATTAAAAAAAAAACTTCTTCATCCTTCAATCTGTATTGTTTAATTTTTCAATTCACCCGTGCGAAGAACGGGTACATATATATTATGAAAATATTGTGAAATATATGTTAAATCTCTCAGCGGGAATAGTTTAATTAGTTTTAAATTTTAAGAGGTATCACAAATTACAGTGTGACATGTTTTTTTTTTATTTTTTTATTTTTATTCATTTATTTATCAAAAATCTGCCCGTGATCTTTGCAGCATTTTAAAGCATTAATGATAATGTGATTCCATGTGATTGTACAATTATTATTTTTGCTCAGCTGTATTCGATTTATCTAAAATTCGATAACGTTCCTATTTTAAAGAACTTTTGAAAAAAAAAAAATTCGGCAGGGAACTTTTATTTATAGATCTTAAAGTGTATGGTCCAACATGACTTATTTTTAAATTCTTGTTATTCAAAGGATTATTGTTATGCCAGGAGAATCCTGCATAAATTTCTCTTTTGTAGTACTTATCCGTTGTCTTTTGAATAACTGTGTTTATTTATTCTTATTACTTATCATTCTACTGCAAAAGTGCTTTACCTAATGTAAATTTCAAAAGACTGTTTTCTTCTGTAATAAATTTTTTCTTTCTTAAATCGCTTTCTCTATTTTAGTGTCTTTTTGTTCTATGTTTCCTGTCTGAGATTTTATGAATGATTTTTTCATATGCATCACTCGCATATAATATCGAAATAGTCTCGGAGGAAGTGGTCATCATGTTTACTAAGTTCATTTAAAGTCTTCCATTTCTTACTTTCTTGGGGGGGGGGGCGCGAAGAAATACAGTTCTTTCAACTCTTGAGATTTTTCTCTCAATCCTTTTAAACTTTTCAAACTAAAATATACACTTAAATATACACTTATACCACACGTAAAAGGTTTCATATGTAATATCTGTTTTGAAATTTTGAGTTACATTTCCCCCTGTTTTTGAGAATATATTTTCTTTATCCCCCCCCCCTTCCAAAGATGTTTTCGCAAGAGAGAAAGTGCATCGGTATACCTCTTGCTTTTAAGCTTATTTGTTTGTTTTGTGTTATTGTTATTTTATTTTTGTGACATTTCAGTTTTTTTTTTTCAAATGCGTAAAAATGTGATGTTGGAAAGTAAAAAAATAAATAATAAGTAAGATGTTTTTCGATTTTAAAAAAGAATCGACAAAAAGGGATTTAGTTTTTCGTATTAATAATGTATACTAAAAGACAAACTACTGTATGTTTCATGCCTCGTTTATTTGGCTTTAATCCTTTTAAATATATTTTACCGTTTGCTTAGATCGCTTTATAAGAAAGTGTAGATAAATGTACATTCTTATTGTAGGAGTAAAAATGTGAACATTTTCGAGTTTTTGCTTATCTTTAATTATATTTTTTGTGCTTTCCATCGTTATTTCGTTCTTATAGACACTCTGTTTATTTCTTTTAAACAGACTTTTAAGATTTAATTTATTTTCATTTGAGAACTTTACTTAAAAACGGGGAGCTCTTAATCGACACGAGATTTTCTACGGAAATTCCAATTATGTTAGTTTTGTATTTTCACGATTTAAATGTTGAAAATCTTGTGATTCGTATTTATGACCTCTAGCCTTTGTGTATGTGAATTGGTAAAGATTTTGTAATTGTTTTTAGAAATTTACTTATTCATAAATTGATTGTTCCTTTCATTATAATGAAAGGAACAATAGTGGGCATTGTAGAGTCGCGGGTTCGAGCCCTCACGTCACTGAAAACAAGCTCTGTAGTGGGACTGATACACCGTGTTATAGCTCAAACCCTTCACGTTGGTGTGGTTTGGAAGTTAGGAGAGTGAAGTCAGGTGTTGTGTGTCCTCATCACGTGCCTGAAGTTCAAAATTGCGAGATCCGTCGCCAAAAGCCCTCTTGTTAATTTAGAGTGCAATGGTAATAAAAACTGCCTCATTCATAGTAATAAAATATCGAATAATGCTTTTTATATTTCATGAGTGTTGTTGTTTTAGTCATTCTATTCTTAAGCGTTTCTATTAAATATTTTATATTTATGAGTTAATATAATAAAGGAAATGTGTTTTTGAACCATTTTTTATTTTCTGAACAATCAAATTTTTTTTCAATTCCTACTATTAGTTCACACTCTTCCCTATATATATTTATATATAAATATCTTCAAATTTTCAATCGTTCATAAAATACTTCTTATTCATCCTCTCAAGTTCAAATACATTTTTTTAAACTTGGTAGTGCATGATACTTTATGTTAATATAGTTTTTTCAAATATAAATACATTAATTTTATTTAAAATTCATAAATAAATAGTAACAGACAGAAACAATAGTTCGACGCCATATATGAAAAGGAAAATCGCTCGTTGTGTCTCTGTAGCACAATGGAAAGCGTGTTGGACTTCTAATCCTCAGGTCGTGGATTCGAATTCCACCTGTGATGGCTCGATTTCTGAGAATGTGATTTTTTTAATTATACTATTTTATTGGAATAATTAAATTTAATTAATGAATAAATAGTAACAAACAAAAATAATAGTCCAACGCCGTATATAGAAAGGAAAATGGAAAATTGCAAAGAAAATCGCTATTCTATTTTGCCACTTAATATTGTGATTCTGTCATACGTATATACATGTCTTGTTTTTTTCAAATTGTTTAATAAAAAGTAACAAGAATAAAATTTTTCTTTGTTGACCTTAGTAGGAATTGACTTTTAAAATTATTTTTTATATTACTTGTTTATTTTTTTTTATTTTTCATTTATTGAGTACGTAAAATACTTTTTGGAAATTCTGTTGAATTGAAACCGTACATCAAACATAAATTACAAAAAAAAAGTCAAGGAGGAAACATTTTTTTGTTTTGTTTTTGGAGCTAACGAACTCTTTAAAAAATGTTTTCATGTCAAATCTTGCTTTCCTAAACTATTTATTTAAGCCCGCGGATGAGAGTCAAGTGTCTAGGAAATACGGGAAAGGTAAAAAAAAAAGATCTTCTGGCTTTCAGTAGGAGTTAAAGTATCTGTTTTGTGGTCACGATTTTGAAAAGAGTACGTGATCCCCACAAAAACAGCATCCATGCGTCATCTTCATCCTCCTTCTATCGTTTATTATATCCTTTCGCACATTTTTTTTATGTTTGTTTTCGCTTACTTTAAAAACGTTATTTTACACGACGTTGTCAGCAAGATGATTTGTCACCTTACACATCTCAGCCAAATTTCTCCTTCTGAATATGTTCTAGCGTGAGACTGAAAAATATTGAACCGTCTTCGCGTAATGTTTCAAGACCCCGAAGCAATAGATTATCAGTCGTTTTGCATTCGTAATGTTTTTTTCTCTCAAGACATTTGAGAATTTAATATTTTTTATTTCTTGCATAAAATGACAGACGCATGTATCCCTTCACCGACTGTATGCCAGGTGTAAAATTTTGAACGTACGTCTACTTGACTGGAATTGAAAAGTGGAGATTTTTTGAGATTTGCATATTCTTGAAAACATATCTTTTTACGACCTAATGCGTAAATTTGATGGCTGCCTGGTGAAGTTGGAAACTCTTTTTTTTTTTAAATATTCATTTCTCTTGCTTATTTGTAAAAATGTTCAGTTATTTTTATATATACTTTATCCTTTAACATTTTTTTCTCCCCACCAAGTAATACACTGTATGCTAATGTGAATCTTGTTTGAAGAATAGTTAGTAAATGATCTACATTTGTATATTTAAAAATTTAGTAATTGAACTATATGTATTTTATTTGTTTATATATATAATCTATAAATATATACAAATAACTATAAAACCTAAGTATAGCTAGTCAAGGTAGAAAATATTAGCCTCAGTAGTACAATAACAAACTCCTGCCCTTAGGAACCAAGATTGCAGGTTTAAACAAGTTTTAGGGCTAGCCAACCTTCACCTGTAATTTGCCTATATACTAAGCCAAAGGAAACGGAAAGAATAATAGGAGAAATTTAAATATTGCAAATAAAATACACTATACCATTAAAATATAACGATAAAATTATAGCCTGCTAATATTTACTAGTATACATTTAAAGTCGATGTAATAAAGTAGATAGTAAGACTTACTTCGTGAGTATAGCAACAAGTTATGTTTCCCGCCAAATACAACAAGAGTAAAAGCAGTACCGCATTAAAGTAAAGTTAGTAAATTATAATAGAATAACATAGTCTCTCTCTCTCTCTCTCTATATATATATATATATTCCTATTATGTCGAAAGTTTCTGCTGTACGGGGAAGGGGAATCCATAAAGCATTGCTAACCCTAATTCGATGGCCTAAGTCAGCGACAGCTTTAGAAATCATAATAGGTGTCCATTTTAGTCCAAAGACTTTTTTTGTATCTACATTTGTTGTGTCTGGTGAATTCCAATTTCCTGTAGGTTTTAGTACTTCACTTTTATTTTATATTACTAAATATATATATTTATATATATAGTCAGTATTAGTGCATTGTTTTAAGTACCATTTTTTTTAACATTTTAGAAACAATATTTTGAAAATCAGTGTGTGGCTGCGGGTAGCCTAGTGATTTAGGTCGCGAACTCGTGACCGGGGTATCATGAGTTAGAGCATAAGGGCCACTTAAAAACCGCCATGTAGAGGCAATGATGCATGCTAAATCTTTTGAGGGTCAAAGTCCTTCTATTGGCGTGGTAATTTGGAGAGGAGTGCCAAATCGGGTGTCGATCTTGTTACTTAACCAAGATTCAAAATTACGAGGTCCATGCCCAATAAACTTTATTTAGCTTCTCATTAAATTAGTGCCATTTTCTCATTTTCTGGAGTGCCGCGGTAACCTAGTGGTCAAGGTATTGGATCGTGGCTGGCTTGTCACGGGCTCGAGCCCAGTACCACTAAAGACCCGCCGTGTAGGGGAGCGATGCACGTTAATTCTGTCGAGGACTCATACGTCCTTCGGTTGGTGTGATAGTTAGGAAAGAGGGTGCCAGCTCAGGTGTCGTCCTTGTCACTTGACCATGGTTCAAAAATTACGAGGTCCGTCCCCAAAAGCCCTCGTGTAGCTGAAGAATGCGACGTTAATATTCACTCATTTTGTGGATGCTCTTACTTTACAAGAATAATACATATAGCATTTCTCCTTCTATTTATCCTTGTAGAACAAAGGTGTCAAACTCGTGACCCACAACGAACGTTTTTGCGGCCCGGTCAATATATCTGCACACATTCATATATAATAAAATGTTTAAAAAATCTCCCGAAATTGAAAAGATAATTGAGAAGAGATCTTAAGTATCAGGACGTAAGAGCGATCCACCTAAAGTTAAACCTTTCTTGTTTAGTCTTTGAGAGTTTAACACCCCCTGTTGTAGAAAAATTATATATGGAGGTGTATCTAATTTTCTTAAACTATTCAAAAAATATTTTTGTTTGTGAATATAATAATGACAGTGCATTCGTTAATTTTCTTCATCTGTGCAAAAAGATTCAGTTTGAGTAGATATTTTTTAAAGGGAATAAGTAAGAGTGAGTATTATTTTTAAAGGGTTATATTATAATGTATGAAAAGAAATGTGCATAGATTTTTCTTTATGTAAACTGAAATTTTTTTGTTCTTTCGAATAAAACAAAGTAAATATTTTTGCAATTCGATAAACAATCTGGTTTCATATGAAAATATTTTTAAATAAGGATTAAATGTTTCTTCTTTAAAGCAGATGAAACGAGATTATTATGAACCTACAAAAATATCTATATTTGTAATGAATTTCGATATCTTTGTTTCAAATTAGATTTAAATCAATTAATACAAAGTTAAAATTCATCGAAATTCCTGGATACATTTATTGCATTAATGTTGTTCTTCGTCGAAGTATGGAGGCTTGGAATCTAATATCCCTCTAATAATTACTGGAATGTTGCTTATTTCACTTTGATTGACTTTCCGTGTCCTTTCGGAGAGCAAGAGATCGAATAAATGTGATTGGCAGTGAAAATGGGAACCAAGAATTTCAGAATGGGCTAGGTAACCTAATTGACTGTCTGTAGCAATCTGATATAAGCATTCCATTGTCGATGTACACGGAAATTCAATTTCTCACTTATCTTCGAGAGCAAAGCAAAAGTTTGACACATTAATCGTAATTATTCGAAATTTGCGATAAATGCCGCACTGCTAATCTTTGGCTTGGGAGATTTGGCCTTCTGATACTTGTTATCATTTTAGAGACGTCTATTAAGTATGCAATTGTTGACTGTAATTAAAAATTTATTCTAATGTTAGTTCGGTTTCGTTGTTTCAACTGATTAAAAATGTCATTTTTCTTCCTTGTTTAACTGTTTAAAATGATTATTGTTTGCATTTTAAGTATTTCAACAAATTAAGTAATAAATATTTAGTCAGGAATAATTTTTTTAATATTATACCGAACTATTGTCATAATATTTTCATTGAGTGAGAAAGATTGACAGGGATGTGTGATTGAATGTGCTCGAAAATTGTTTATTGAAATAAATCTATGAATTTTACGAGTATATGTTTATTATAATATTTTAGATACAATTTAAGTGATTGGATTAAAAATACGTATGAAAAACGAGACGTCTTTTATCAAAAAGTTTTTAAATTCTGCAGGACTGAAAAATATCTTTGTTCAAATATACTCATTTATATTTTTTCATTTATTAATTAATGTTCTACGTAATTATATTGTTAGAAAAGGTTATTGAGCAATTTGATTTAATTAATAAGTTGTTAAGTACAAAGTGACGGGAAAGAAGTACTTCGTGCATTTTTATGTATACCTTACGGGATTTATAAAAAGTTATGCATTAACTTTTGTATATTCGAAAAAGCTTCAAAATGTAATTTTTTTAAAAGTACATTTACCTTATAAAGGTATCATTATTAGAAGCGAGTTATCTTTTTTATATGTGAAAGCCTTATAAACATACGAGAGTTTAAAATATCTCGGGTACTTTATGCAAAAAAAAATCTCTCTATTTAGTACCATAATTATTTCTGTTGAAACATTACTTGAATTCTTGCAGTATAACGTTTAAGTTTTTATAGTAAGTTTTCAAAAAGAAACAAACTTATTTCTATTACTCGAACCTGAATCTTATAACCGTGTTTATTACGAATTATATTTCTTTAATTTGTGGTTGTAACATTTAATCCTCCAAAGATTATTCCATTTGAAATGAAAATGCCATTCTCGTACCTTTTTAAAGTTTCTGCCAAATTCAATCTATATAATCTTCAGATAACTGAAGGGATATTTTCTCTGTTGAGTTTTAATTCAATAATTAAACAATTTCCACGTCTCGTACTTCTTTTGGCTAGTCTCCTTTGTGTTATTGTGAGACGAGTGATTTTCTTGTCAGTGTCAATAGTCCATTTCCTTTCACTTAAAGTTTTATTTCCTTTGGAATAGCAAACAGGTTGAGGTGTT
>BMAV01025182.1:154816-168143 GCA_019973955.1 Trichonephila inaurata madagascariensis | reverse complement strand
ATCTTTAACGTTTATGAAATTGTTTCTGGGGAACTATTATTTTGTAAATTTTATTTCATTTCTTCTGATGAATCAATTAATTAAATGGATTTTTTTTATTATTTCTTGATGTAAGACAAATTTTCAAAGTTCCATGATTTATGTTGATCCTCATTGTATAATGAAGCTGAAGGGTTACATTTTTCTTTATTAGCAAGATTTCTTGAATAATCTACATTCCACGTAGTGATTTTAAGTGTTTTAAAGTTATCAGATTTTCGGATTTCACTCCCGCTTTCCATCATTTTATTTCTTGCATTCAAAAACATTAAATTATATTAAACATGATTAAATTAACTGAATCATTAATTGCAATACTGTGATTTTTGTTGTTGTCGTCATGAAATCTCACTTTTGTTTTCAATTTTATTTTCGAAAAGTTTTTTCAACAGGTTAAGAAATACTCGATGTTTGGCGTTTACTTTCTCATTAGGATATGACCATGCTATTCAGTTATAAATACAATATGAAAATAATACTTTGATATTTTTTTTATACATTCATTACATACATTATTTTTAATTTAATTGTTTTGTTACGAAATTAAGTTGAAATGTACTTTTCTTCATGGAGAAAAGGGAGAAAATACTCTTCTATTGGGTAATTTTACTTTAATAATAATAAAATAACTCGGTATGTTAAAACCTCTCAAAAAGGGGATGTCGCGGCGTATAAAAATATCAGTCTGTCACCATCTGTCAAACTTCAAGCATCGCCCCTACGAATACCCCTCCTCCCAAATGTATTCCATCTGCTTGTCTTTCATCCCATGTCAAATCACGCGCAATATGTTTTCGATGCTGGAAACGGGGGTTAATATGAATTTGATGAAACTCTCGAAAGATTTATGATGTGTGTTGTAAGGATAATATTTATGTTTATATAAAAGCTTCTTGTCGATGTATGCGTTTCTCGTTTGTGGTATTCATTCATACTTTTACCCGCATCTTAGATACCTTTTCCGATATTTGTTATCATCCTCCTTGAGGTTTTGGAAAGTTCGTTTGGGAGTTTCAATTCATGCTTTTCTTTTCGAAACTTTGATTATATGGAATGGGATAATAATGTGTGTGTAGCTGTTCTTTTAATATTCTTGATGCCATATATGTGATAGAGTAAAAGGAATTCTCTAATATATTTAAGCACAAGGCATCATAACTTACGAAATAAATGGAAATATGTTTGTATTCGAAAGTATTAACTGAAATAATATATTTATAATTTGGCACTCCTTGTAAGCAAATACGTAAAATACTGGTATATGTATAAAATTAGTAGAGAGCAGGAAAATGTGTAATTTCTTTCTTTTTGAAGCTATAATAAATTTTTCTATTTGTGTTTTTATATTTTAAAAATCTTTATTACTATTTTCATTATGTCTATCAAAAGCTATTTTCATTATCAACACACACGTACACCCTAATATCCATAAAAATGTTTTAGATCTTAATAATTTCTGAAGGGCTATGACTTTGAGTAATAATTTCAAAATCATGGAGCAGGAACCATAATGAATAATCTTCTGTATGAATTTTCCAGGAAAACATTTTATATTTTTAGTATTTTATACTTGCCAAAAAAATAATATTGCTTTTGTTAACAATTATTTGTCATTCTTGTCAGTTAATACTTGCCTTGGAGAGGATTTTATATGTTGCTGTGCTTATCCATGGGTAAGCTATTGTAACAACTCTGGGTATTATACACAGCTCTGTCGTTGTTTTTACATCGTTAAAGTGTTTATTATTTTTCCCAATCTGTGCCATTCTTATTTAGAGTAAAAAAAATTGAAAATTAACATACGAATCTTAAAAATTTTGATAAGATATCATATACATTTTTGTGTATATTTCAACAATGCGTCTTGAACCAGTCTAAATGGACTATTGATAAAACATAACACAACCCTTTTGGATCAGTTATATAATATAAGAATTCCAGTTTGAGAAGTTGCTTTACTCATGCTTTAGACTGTTCTGTATGTAAAAAGGATAGGAAAAAAACAATTATTAAATAAATGTATTTTTTTACATTCACCAATTTTTTTTTTTTTTTTTGGACGATTCGTTTTTGACTGAGAGCCGTGACAAAAACTTATTTTGTCATTAGGAAAATAAATAATGACAGTAAAGGGCATTTTACTAAAATTTTCATGCAACTTATTCATTTGATGTTTTATAAACGGTGTTGATATAATTTAAGTAATGAAAATTGATATACTCGTATGAAAAACAATAATGAGACGTTCCTAAAATATGCCAATATGTATCAGTTTTGCTTCAATTGATTCTATCGTTTTATTATTATTACTTGTAGTAATGTATTATGTTTGAAAAATTTTCCGTGCGTGCACAGCTATGCATTTCAACGCAGGGGCCGGAAACATTTTAGTTCTGTCTCGTGCCAAATTAATTTACCGATATGATTCAGCGTGCCACACAGGACATTTTTGAAACAATTCGATTCCCGCGGTAATACATCCAGAATTAGGGAATAGAGGTCAATAACATAGGTTTACAGTTTTATTTTATATTAGTTTTGCATCATTTAAAGATTTTTTATAACACAAAAATAAGCAGCGTAACATGTAACTATTTCTGCAACAAAAGTAAAAAACAAGTAATATAAAAAAAAAAATTAAGTCAATTCCTACTTAGATCTACAAAGAAAAATTTAAAAAATTAAAAAAAAGACAAAATTTTTAAATTAAATTAATTAATGCGAACCTAGTTCTTGCACCACTCTATGTAAAACCAAAAACGGAAAGCAGAGTACGTGCACACAAGTTTCTCTGTAAACAAATATCTCTAGCAATGGCTTTCAATAATTTACAAAATAGCTGTGCATTTATTTTCAGATTTTTTTGTAATTCCGTAAAGGTGCATAATTCTGAAGCTGTTTGTCAAATAAGGTCCGTTATAAATTTAGCAACTTCCATCTATTCAGAATCTGTCAAATTTTGTAGAGTAGTGCATAGTGCCTCACACAATGAGAATTTTACCGTGTGCCACATGTGGCACGCGCGCAATAGCTTCCCGAAACCGGTTTTAACGCATTTTTTCGTATGACCGATTACGCTTATTTGCCGATTTAATTTAATCGTCTTTCTTAGTTCAGAAAAATTAAGAGTCCAGTTTATATAATTTTGAAGATCTGTTCAGTTGATACCAATGATATGATTACAATTATGTTACATATATTTGATACAAAATAAAATACCCTCATAAATTATGTTAAATACTATTCTATGATTATACTCGCTGCACACGAAAATTATATTTCTTGTATGAAAATCACTAAATAAGTTAAAGGCTTATCGAAGTAATTGCGTAGCTAATATATTTTTACACTTTTTTGAATAAAACTATATTGATATCAATTCATATTGTTTTTATACTTATATTGATGATTTTATTACGTTTGGTTAAAAAAAAGTAATTCACACCTAACATCTTCCATTCTGAATATCTAAATTTGATTCTGACAAACAATGGTCAAATTAATGCAGATTTTCTGGATGTTAGTTTACAAATAGAAGATCTGATTTACGATAACAAAATCGATTTGATTCATTTTTTTTTAAATTCGTTTCGGAGCATATTCCTATTTGTTTTAAATTTCTAAATTGTGTGTTACATAGCTTCATAAAAATTAAAATTCTTCAAGTATGAGAATTTTTAAAAATATTTTGTGAGCAAAAGCACTATTCAATTTTATCATGAAATGATCTGTATAGTAAATGTATAAAATGTGAGAATAATTATATGAAAAAAATCATTTACTAAAATAACATTTTAATATAAATGTTTCTGTAAACGCCGATTTTCTTAAAATAATTTTTAAATGGTATATTCTTTTCCCCCGAAATTTCTGATATTAGGTTTATTAATGTTTTATTACAGTAGTGGATTTGAATTTCTCAATCTTTCAAAATTCAATTTGTGCTTAATTTTTTGCACGAGCTTATAAAATTAGGTATGTGCCTATTTTATAACTTTTATACAACAGTTATTGACGTTTAATCTAGTATAAAGTAAATAGTTTTTTATTGAGTTACACAAACTGAATAAAGACACACGGTTGGCTCGCCATTAAACTTTGATGTAGCCACGCTAAAGAGTTCACAATCTGCTATGTTTATTAGTGCAAACATCCAAATATTGATTTCATTCCCCCCATGGTGTTTCTGCTTCATATTATTTTATCCTATTATATGTGGAATGAAGTTTTGCTTACTCCTACTTATGATCAATTTTTCAATATGTATAATATTCAAACAAGAAATCCGGTAAATAATCTCGAAAATCTATTCATAAATATACATGTATATAATATTATATATGTATTTTATGTAAGTGTAATATATATATATATATATATATATATATATATATATATAATACAAAGTAAGTCAGCGAATGCAATGTATGTGTGTGTGCATAATATTCCTCCTGCTGACTTACTACCTACTTTATCCGGTTTTTCTGTACTTGTTTACAAAAGTAATCTCTAGAGAAGCTTAAAGCAGTATAATAGAACAATATAGATTTTAAGATGAATTTCTTGGAGAGAAAAATAAGAATGTGTTTTCCCACCGAACGGGGGGGCGGGGTGGTGGGGGGGGGGCGGGTGNCATGGAATCAATTTGAAACAAGTCACTTGTGTGGAGGGCTTATTACTTGGAAAAAGTTATAAAATGGGCTTACGATTTGTACTAAAACAAAAGTAGATTACTGCGGGATTATTGGAATTTCTTTTTCTGACGTACCTTTTTGAAAACATTTCAAAAGTCTAGAAGAAGAAGTAAGACAGCATGTATCTTTTTGAGTCTATCTTAAAAAAATATATTTAACAAATGAGCTCCTTACATTTTTGAAATTAAATAACAGGTGAAAAAAAATGACTAAATGTTTGCTGCTGCCAAGCAGTGAAAGAAATAATAAAGCATATTGTATTTTTTACTCAAAAGGAGGGGGAAAAAACCTTAAATAGCAATCAGTCTGTATAGCCAACTGGACAGAGTATGGCGTCCATGTTATAAAATACTTTCCTGTTAATCTCTTATTTATCAGTGCTATCCTTATGCCTGTTAAATTTCTTGAAATTAATTTTATTAATCATTGAATATTATATCCTACCTTTTCTGCTGGAAGTTGTTATTTAAGGTCTTGATTTGATACGCATTTTTTTTTTTTAATTTTTGTTTTTTCATTAATTAGTTTTTAATTTGAAACATATTTTACATTAAGCTGTTGATATTGATTTGCAGCGTGGCATGCATAAATAGATCTTTTCTAATCATTTATAATGCTGGATGGAAATTTTTATTATGTATAATGTATATTTTTTGGTAATTTTGTATTTCATGTATACGAAAAAAAAAAAAAAAATTAAAATAAATTTTTAGAACGAAATTTTTTGGATGTAAAGTAGTGTGGATATATAATTTACGTTACCTTTAGGTTTTATTTTTATCTATTTCGAATAATGAAATTAAAATATTGATCTTTTAGTATTTATTTTTGAATTTTAATACATCTATGTGTGAGTATTTTTCTTAAAAATGTAGGCAACTTTAAAACAGAGTGTGCAGTTTATTTTAAAATGTTTTTGTAGTACTTTATTTGTTTTTTAGTATTCGATATTTTATATTTTAGTTTTCACTCAGTCTTATTTTCCTTTTTCTTGTTTAGTTTATTTTGTGTGTCAAGTAATGAGGGGGTGGGGTGATGTTTTATATCAAATATTCATGAAAGTTGATTGCTGCTCCGTGAATCATTTGTTTTTATTTACAACAGACAAATAGGGTGAAATTAAATCTTGAGTTTTGTGTGTAATTTTTTATCACTATTAAATTTAGGAAGGAGAAACTATGTCGGTATACGTATAATCCATCACAATACATTTTATGTTTATGTAGATGTACCCTTTTAGTTGACTCTTATTAAATCTTCGGGTAAAGTACTATAGCGGGCTTTCTTTGTAAAATTAAATTTACTGCGAAGTTTCCTGCTTTCTTAATCGTACCTTTTTCAATTTTATTATGGAGCTGATTTATTCTTCATAATAAAACGTCGAAACACGCCATATATTTTTGATATTATTTGTATGAAAGGTTGATTTTATTCAGTATGCAAGGAAAACTGCTTTTTCTTTTAACTTTCAATATTTACAAAAGTCCATATTCATTTTTAAAAAATCGGGCACTTTTAATTTTTTTTAAAGAATATGTTGTAAAAATACAAATTTTATTTTAATCTGAAATTTAAAATTTATATACCCCAATATTTAATACTCATTAATTGATATTAACAACTCTCCTCTCTCTCTCTCTCTCAAATTTATAATATTGTCTTGTGTGTCACTATTAGGATGTTTTTGATTATTTCTTCTACTATTTATTAATCACTAAGCAATTCTCAAACTCAGTTTTAAAGGAGATAAAGCACCGTAACGTGCTACACTTTCTTTCCTGTTTATCCTTTAATTTTTATGATGAGCAAATTTTAATCTGTTAAAAATATTAACTATTTGCTCAGTCAATTAACCAGTATATAGTCAGAATCCATCCATTTGTATTATTATTATTTTTTTAAATCTTTGTTTCAAAATAACATTAGTATAAGTTGTGTTTTTATGTTGCTGCTGTTTGCATATTGGAACAATCCATCAAACTGCACAAAATATTGCGTTAATCATTTTGTATTTTTATAAGTGTTACAATAAATTTAATCCTCTCTTTCTTTCTGACAAAAAATTAATGAGTTTTGCTGTTTAGTTACGTATGACTAAGCAAGAGTATTCGCCAAATTAGTTTACAAGTCATTAAATTAGTTTTTTTCCCCTTTCTTTTCCTCAATCGACGTAATCTGTAAATTAAAGAAACCATTATTAAAATCAAACGGTGTATATTCAGAAATAGAGATGTGGAACAAAAAAAAAAGGGGGAGGGGGAGAGGCTTAGGAAATAGTGCAATGAATGTTTGCGTGCTGCATAAAAATTCTTGGTAAATGAAAGTGAAATAGCGTTTTTTTTTGCTTATTTTCGTGTTATGTGTGCTTTTCAAATATATTTTCATAAGATAAATAACATCCTAGTGTTTTGCTGTATTTTCGAATTTCTTGATTATTCCATTTTTTTATGTGTTAGCCACTGGTATACATATCTTTAATTGTTTACGTGACACGCTAGTTTATTATTATTTGGATTGTTTATTATTCACATATTGAGCAACAACATCTTGTTCCAGTTTCATTTTGTTATTCGGGTTTGTCTTTTTCATATGTGTGTGTTTAATTCATTTTGATTTTTTTTTATTACAACTGATGGCTTGCCGTCCTGCATGTTTCGCATTACAGAATTTCGTAAGGAGGTAGTTTTTAGAACGTTTTCTTTGACCTATTCTTTACTGTAGAAGAGAGGCTGAAGTAAATTTACTTCTGTGAATCATTTGATGATGAATCTTGGCTAAATTTCTTCGGAATCCCCATTGCTGTAGGACAAGCGTTGCAGATAAGGGATGTCTCGGGTACACCCAGGCGAATTCAAGCCTTGATGGTGTAATACTATATCTAGGGTGAATTCTGGGTAAGAGGGAGTTCCGAGTCTGAAGATAGTTGACCGACACATTGTTTTCTTTCTTGGACTCCATGGTGGCTGAAACTCACCAGGATGAATATCATTGTTTTCCTCGTGGCTCCATATCTTTCGTGCCCGGTTTAAGGTATCATAAAGATACTCAAAGGCTCCTTATAACCTTCTGCTATATCTAATACTACCCAAACATAATAAAATGTAACAAACGTAATGTATCCGTTTCGGTGATGCCTGAAATCTATCTTCTTTCTCCCTTCCAAATCAAAGTGCATTTACTTCTATATCAGTCTGGGCACACCTTTTGCCATCCATTCATTCTGTAATACCAACCCTATGAACTAAATGTCAGTCATTTCTTTCATCACTTGATGCTGTCGCTTCCACATCAATTCTCCCAATTCCATTAAATTACAGTAATTGATATGAAATTATAGAATAAAATACATTGGTCATTGAATGGAGCAATTAATTTTTTCTTTTTTGACACTTTTCCGCTGATGTCTTTAAAGTAGCAACCTTGGCAGTTAATTTTGACTGACTATGTTTTAGTCTAATTGCGGACTACAGTCTCGATTCCTCTAAAGACCCAAAATCGAAGTACTATTATAGGAGTGTGGAAAATTGGAATTTCACTTTTTAAGAATTTGCCTGAGATGTCTTTCGTGATGTGACATGGATATTTTTAGGAGTGGGTTATCAGCTTAAATGCCATTCTCATCATCTGACCCTAGCTCAATTATGAGATCCGTCATTAAAAGCTCTCATCTTGGTCTAATTGCGACGTTGATTGCTGCCAACTAATCAAACCAATAGAATTAATATCTCAACTTATTTGCCAAGCCTCTATTGCAAGAAAAAATATTGTTAAATGTTTTTATACCTGTGTGATCAAATAATACTTTTTGTGATGTGCTTTTATCCGTGGAAACCAATCACGTGAACACATCATTTATGAAAATAGGGGGAGGAGCTGGTAGGAAAAGAATCAATAGAATCAATGGACTTTTGGGCGTTCACCCCATGGAAAATGTTTACGAAATTCCCTGTAGACGAATCGCTCATTCTTAGAAAATGGCTCTTTGTGTGAACTGCCCAAATGCCAAAGAGGGAACTTAAAGTGTTCCCCAGCCGTGTTATTACTGATTTCTGACGTTAGAGTCTCTTAAACTTACGCGTAGTTCAGCTTTTATAGTTGAACAGAAAATTTGATCACATTTTATATAACGTAGAAAAACAAAAGGAAATACTTTTCTTCTTGTTATGTATTTTATTTTCTAACAATTAAATTTCTAATTTCTCTTTTAATCGATGATATTTTAGAAAATCTGAAAGACTTGGATTGACAAGTCCAAGTCTTTAATGTCTTTATGACAAGTCCAAGTCTTTAAAGTCAGCTTTGGGGAAACTGACTTTAAAGAAAAATGATAAATCAGGTCGTTTGAAAAGCGTTTTAGAAATTCAAATGCATTATTATAAAATGTTTCAAGCTTGGAGCTGTCAAATTTCTTTATCTTTTTCTCAACAACAGCTGAAAAGGCATAATGACTATTATTCTGCCAAAAACTACACAATGTTCCCGATGCCAGATTCTATTTTGACACGTTTCTTGATGCTTGTCACATTGCTTGCTGAGTGGTATTTTTTTTTATTCCTATTTTTCTTAATGATATCTTTTTTCATTCTTTTCATTAGAAAATAGATAATATTTTACTCAGTTTATCGGAGAAAAGAGTAGAAACTTGAGTATTTTTTAATCAAATATTTCGTGTATTAGTCCAATAATGGCGATTTATCTCGATTGACACCTTCATTTAATCGTCTCTCTGCTTTCTTAAATATAATGTTATTTTAACAATAAGTTGTATGTTTACAAAACATAATATCGGCCTTGTTTTCATCTTGCCTTAAAAAGGAAACTATGTCAAAAGTGTTCATTAAAAAAAAATGCCGACGGTGTTCATTATTGCTGTTGTTCCTTTATTCTAACCAAGCGTCTGTGGACTCGTTTATCCTTTCCCTCCTCCTTGCTTATTATTTTTAGTATTCTAAAAATACTCTTTACACCATTTTCTAAAAAATCTACCGGCGCCTTCATATAATTTGGTTAGTTTACACAGTTTGACACATTTCAAGATTTTATCGATTTGCTTGAGTCATTTTATTTTTTGAGTAAGAAATCGGGGAAATTTTGTAATTAATCAATCCATAAATTTAAATTTTTTTAGTGCTTATCTTTTCTTGCTGCTTCGAGCTGAATTCAGATGATTTTTTATTGTATTGTAACAATTGTTCACCAGTAAAAATGAAAAGAAAAAAAAATAATATTTTCGAAATTTTTCTGGTTGATGGCTTAAAATCTCTGCAAAATAATGTTTTTTAGTATGGTGGTGACTTTCGAAGGGGTGTTGTAAAGTTTTAATTATTACCAAAAATAATCGAGATAGGAATTTAACTATTACTTTTTATTTCTAAGGCTTCTGTTCATAGTTGCGATCCATATTTCTTTTTTCCATATTTATTCATTTTAGGCTTTAAGACCAAGATAGCATTGGAAATTTAAAATGTGGAAAATTGATCAAAATATTATATAACTCCTGTTTTGCTTGTTTTAATTATTATTTTTTATTTTGGTTACTAAGACTAAATTGGAAGCAATTAAGAAACACTCCTTCACAATATCTGCATCAATAAACGGTTTCATATGATAACCATCAATATAACAAATTTCATTGTGTGCCTTTGTTACCACTGTGATATCACCACTGGCAACACTTTTTGCTGTTGTAAAGAGTATTCAAGAAAGCATATTTATCACCTCTTGAAAGAGATCTTCGAGGAAAAGTGTCATTGAACGCAATTCCTTTCCTGTTTATTGGTATTTTTTAAATACAACACTTTCGTGAAAAATCGAAACAATAACTGATCTATGCTTTTTTTTCATTACGTAATAGTCAACTTCCCAATCGTCTTGAAACAACCTATTTTCTTCGAATACTTTTTCACTTGTAAGATATGAAAGATAGTTATAAAAGTTATTTCCACTCATAAAATAGTCGCTACTCCATTGTTGTCTATTATGATTAATCAGAAAAACATATCAATTTGCACCCATACGATATCGACAGCAAAAATCAAAATTGACATATTTGATTTCTTTACAAAGAATTTCCCACCAAATTTTTATAAATAAATGAATTTTTCAGAGCAATGGGCCATGACCGAGCCACTTAAAAAGGCCCAGTGGGCCGCAGGTTGAGTATCGCTGGTGTATAGTAATGGCCACTAATGAAGATCTCACCCTATTGCAAGTAGTCTGAGAAGAGGAATCCATGGCAGTCCCCCCACCTGGCAAAAAAAGTAGAATGGCCTACCATGCAGAATTTTACTTAGTTTTCTTGGGGGGGGGGACCATGAATTCCGTGCCGCCACTCTATGCTCATTCCTTTGATCTCTGAATCATTTTAATAGTTCCAAGATTCGCTCATAGTTACCGGGAGACTCAATAAAATCCTTTTCGTCTGCCTCCAAAAGATTCAACGTCTTTCTTGGCCAGCGGCTCCAAGTTTGATTACTGATTCCTTTTCAGAAGCAAAAAGCCCAACATGTGTTCACGCTTTTGACATGTCTTGTTGTTCGTGAAAATTTTTGCATGTGTGTGCCATAAACAATTTTCTTCATAATCATTTGGATATTTGTTCTTCGGTCTATTCGAATGAAATTTGCTTCCTTCACTGTGGCAGCATCGTCCAAGATGATCTTCTTGGATCATCTGTGATGAATATGTGAGTAGTTTTCCACCTTACAACTGAGTCAGCTGCCGGTTATCATTTCTAGAAACCTTTCTTATCTTATATTTGTGAGGCCCAGTAATCTTTCAAATGAAGGAACTTAATCTCTCTGCAAACCTCTATTATCTCTATTCTGCGGGTTACTTAAATCTACCTCTTCCTTAAACCAAATAAGTCAACATTAATAATTGCATTTTCACTCTTTATGTACATAAGGATCAATTAATGCGTAGAATAAATTTTGCCCTGTTATCTCGGTGAGTATTAATTAAAACTTTATGATGTATGTAATATCTTTGCAAAATAACGTTTCCAGACATTTCTTTAAAGGAATTTTAATATCCAACCAAAGCTTAAGGTAGATATCCTAGTTTGTTTAAAACTTTATTTTTAAATGTCTGGGAACATTGCTACTGTCTATAAAGAAATATATGTCTGGGATATTTAATTTTTTTAGCTATAAGAAGTTAAACATCTTTTCTTGCTTTTTGTTAACTTTTCTTTTTGTAACGCATAGCCTCTGGAAATTTTCTATCCATAATAATATATCTATTATTGTGCCTTTCTTTTTTTTCCTTTTTTTTTTTATCTTTTCAGTTTTCCCCTTTCTCTTTTTCTTTCTGAATTTTTTATTTACTTTTACAATTTGTGCTTGCAGTGAATTTTTGAAATAATTGTTCATCGCTCAGCCGAATAAAGTTATTAATTAAAAGTATCATTCATATATGTAATTTAAATATTTAAACAATTCTTTCATGACACCTATTAAAAAAGTAACATCCTTTTTTTTTCCCCTGATGGATTTGTGCTTAAAACCAACATACTTTTCTTTTTATAGAACATTTTAAATTAAGGGGACACGGTACCCTGTACATAATTTCTTTTATTTAGATAATTATAAGAATAAAATTATATGTACTGTATTCGAACACATATGTAATAAACATTTCATAGGCAAAATACTATTTTTAAACAAACAATAATTTTAAATTTTTAAAATTATTTCAAATTATTAAAATTCCTACTACTTTTACAAATTTAAATATTTTTGAACCATTTTTTTTTCTGATATTCCTGGAAATATTTCCCACAATTCTGTGCATGGGATTGGTATTACGAGAGATACTTTCATTTTTAGAATTTTTTTTCTCTTAGACACTATAAAAAACAGTAAAAAAAACAGCTATATCGTAACTTTATAGATTTATAAAAAAATAACTGTTCATCTAAATACTTATTCCATGCACAGAATTATTAAACATATTATATTAAACAACCAGAAAAAGTTTCAAAATTATATAGTGAATATAAAAAAAGCCTTAGCATTTTAAACACATGATCATCATGAAAAATAAGAAGCTGAGAAAAAGCAATTTAAAGTTTTTGAAATAAAAAAAATAATTGAAAGAGCTAAAATATAGTATCCATTCTAATATATATTAAAATTCAAGTTGTACTAAGTGTTTTTAATGCAAAATTCATCCTGAATTAGCACATATTAAAAAGTAAATAAATTAAGATTAAATGGAATGAAGTGATGCAAAACAGTAAAAAAAAAAAAAAAAAACACAAATTACAAATTTTTTGGATCTTTTAAAAATAGCTCTTCATATAAATCCTTAAGCTATGCACATAATTATCAAACATTTTATACAAAACAACCAGGAAAAGTTTCAAAGATTTATAAGGAATACAAAAAAAGCCTTAGCATTTTAAATATGTGATCACGATGAAAAATATTAAAGTCGTGAAAAACGTTTAAACTTTTGAAAGTCAATAAAATACATGAAAGAAGTAAACCTTGGCCTTCATTCTTACATATATTACAATTTAGGTCATAGTAAATATTTTAAGACAGTAAAATATATTCTAAGTTATTAAATATTATTAAATAAATATATTA
>BMAV01025182.1:135551-151783 GCA_019973955.1 Trichonephila inaurata madagascariensis | reverse complement strand
GATTTGTTTTATTTCGATATGGATTTATATAAGAATTTGTTTTAACCTTTTAAAAAGACAACACGATGAATTGCTTAAAGATTTTTGATCGTTGTAAATTGTTTTTAAACTTGGACTATCTTGATTTCCTCCTATAGTGGTTCTTGTACCATAAATCTTTATCGCCACACACTATTTTCACCTATAAAAGAAAACATGTCGAGGTACCTCATGCTGATTAAGGTGAAGATCTCGCTCATTATTAAGATTCCTGGGGGTCCGAACGCAGCATGGAAGGAGAAGCTTTTGAATTAAATTCGAAATGATTATAAGTAAAAAATTTGCCTTAATTTATTTTTACTTAGACAGACACTAGAACTGACTCCGCAATACGCAGACAAAACTAGCTGAAAGGTAAAAATCAATTTTCTACGTATCTCAACGATCTGCAACCCTTCGACTTTGACAATCTAAAAACCGCAGTAATTTTGAATATTAAAAAATACGACGTTGTGACTTAGGCACGGATTAATGGATTACCGTCAAAATTCATCTGCAATCTTCTCTATCCATCTATATCAGGGGTACTCAACCTTTTTTGCTGCTGGGCCGCATACATACGTTAGCTATTTCACGCGGGCCGCATACATATTTTAGTTATTTCACACGGGTCGCAATAGGGGGAGGAGGGGGGAAATGCTTTAAGACCAAGATAACATTGGAAATTTAAAAGTTGGAAAATTGATCAAAATATTATAACTCCTGTTTTGCTTTTTTTATTAATAATTATTTTTTATACTTTTATTTTTGTCACTAATACTAAATTTATAAGCATTTAAAAAACACTCCTTCGCAATTTCTACATTAGTAAACGGTTTCATATGATTACCAATAATATAACAAACTTCACATAGGATGCCTTTGTTAACGCTGTGATGTTACCACTGACGATACACTTTGTTGCTGTTGCAAAGATTATTCAAGAAAGTCTCTTCAAAGAGATCTTGAAAGATCTTCAAGGAAAAGTGTCATTGAATGATTCCTGTTTATTTGTATTTTATACATACAGCACTTTCGTGACAAATCAAACAATTACGGATCCATGTTTTTTTTTCACTATAAAATGGTCAACCTCCCAATCGTCTTGAAATGATATAGTTTCTTCTTTTTTTCGCTTGCAAGATATGAAAGATAGTTAAAAATTAGTTCCACCCATAAAATTGTCGCTACTCCACTGTTGTCTGTTATCACTAACCGAAACCGTTTCATATAGAAAAAGAATATCAATTCGTACCCGTACGACACCGACAGCAAAAAGAAAAACTGATATACTTGATTTTTTGGCAATGAATTTCCCACCTAATTTTTAATACAATGTTCTTAATTAAGTAAATTTCTCAGAGCAATGGGCCATGACAGGGCCTCTTAAAAAGGCTCGGTGGGTCGCAGGTTGAGTATCGCTGATCTGTATGATCGCTAAGTATTAATGTACTCTTCGGTAGTTACATTCACTTATATTGAGGCGTTGTTCTAGATTAAAGTGCCGATTTTTCTAGACAGAAGAAAACCCTAGTAAGAGAGAATAGACCTTGCGGATAGCCTGTTATAAACAAGGGTTGAGCAAACTGCTGGAATGTGTCAACATATCTTTGACTTTGAAATCAGTTACGAATAGGCGACTTATAATAGATTAATTATATATGTATTATAAAAGCACACTGTAAGATTTTTCAATAAATATATACACGAGGGTTGGGGCAAAAGTCATGGCAACTGTCTTTTTTTTCTTGAAGATACCAGTCCGTTTGGAAAATGTGACATATACAAACGAGAGGACAAGGTGTTAACTACATGTGTGGACAATGAATAGCACTGAAATATCGTAACACACTAATTTATTACAGTAGTATATATATACAGAGCAATATGGTCTTCACTGTGCAAAAGAAGGACAACACAGTACACCCACCGTGCTACTGTACGGTATGGTAAGGCATTATTTCCAAGGGTTTTCACTAATTCACTGTGATATTCCATCGCATTTTTCCCTCGGAGAACGGCTATTTTGATGTAAGAACGCTGCTCAGCACGGGTTACTTCCGCCACACGACACTTGCCAACTGACTGATTTCACAGCCCTCGCTGCGCTACTACCAGCTATCATAGAGCCATCTGTGTTCTTTTGTATACACCCTATGTCTGCAGAACTTCCACACGACACATACGTTTGTGATCCATTCACATATATACAAGAAAAAAAAAATAGTTGCCATGACTTATGACCCAACCCTCGTATGTATATATATAATTTTTTAAAAAAATTATAATGATTTACAAATATTTTATCATTCGAATTGCACATTTTTTTTCTTTCAACAAAAATATACGCACTAAATTTAGCTTGTAATAAATTCTGAATAATTCCAAACCCCTCTCCCATCACTTACGTAATGATGGAATCATTCATTAAATGGAGCATTGCTGCGAGTCAGTCTGTTTCGCAAGATCTGAATATTGAATTAGATATTTGTACCTTAACTATTATCCTCTTTAAAGCATGTAATACATTCTTCATCCGAAATGTATTTATACTTTCTGTAAATTTTACCTATTGATTAACTCTTATCTCGTTATTGGAAAGGGGGTCGCATGTGATGCGTAAATGTGAAGAACAATCTTTGGATTGGATGTCATAAAAGTCGTTCTATTTTTTTGTTATTGCCTTGTGTTCAGTGGTCCGTGAGTTGAGTAAAGATGGCTCTCCTTCGTAACGAAATTCGCCTCCCTTAACACGGAAGCGGAAAATACGTCATGCCGTAAATTACCTGTCTGCTGCCGGTAGCGATGGCGTAGAAATTTACGATGGAGCCGTTTACCACAGACACACGAGGATACCTTCTTCATCCATCATTTTTCTTTCTCTCTTCTCTCTGTCGTGACGTATCATATTTTATACTCTTTGGCTGTCCAATTGCTATTGAGTTCTTTATCGCGAGGCCTGACTTTTAAGGCGAATTGAAATCGAGAGAAATTTATTTATCGGGTTTTTTTGAAAGGGAGTCGTGTAGGATTTTTGTTGCATCTAGCTCTCCATTGGAAACATGTAACCTTTCTTTCTCTTTCTCGAAATTTTGAAGGGTTTTGATTTAGCTCCTTTTAAATGAAAAAGAAAAATACTCAAGATTTGTTATTATTTTAAGAAAGATTCACTCTCTTCTCCTTACCGAAAAAATTCTACAATTGAATTTATTTTAGTATTCTGGTCATCAATGAAACGTCATTATTATAATGGAGTACGAGATAATGGTTTTGGACTTCAAATTCATTTTGCAACAAAGAAATATTACATAATACTATACATGAGATTAAAATGAGTCTCCCCTCATGCTATTTAATCATTCCTTTTCTAGCATCGAATTAGTAGTGCTGTCATAATTGAATGCCTTTGTCAGAAAACTTTTAAATTTAGGCGTTTGTAATTAATATAATTTTTTTAATTTATTTGTAAATGTTTGTCAGAAGATTGGTATACAAGGAAAGGTTGAATCAGTTAAATGATGCGTTGAAGAAAATTAAATAATTAGAACTAATCCTTGTATATATTTAATATGTACAATAACATAAATTCAAATGCATGTCAATAAAAACTTTGCAGATCATTTAATATAACAAATTTTTGATTATTTCACCTTCTAGCCTGGTAATTTTTAAAAAATTGTTATATATAGTAAAACTGATAAACTGTGAATGGCATACATTTTAATAAAAATGGTCAAAGTCCTTCACTGTATTTTGATAAGATCATCATTTTTATTCATTTCACTGCTTAATTTTCCAGATTTATTATACATTTCCTACAAGAATATTGATTTCACTTTTCTTTTTTTCACTCAAAAACTCCATTATCAATATTTTATATTATTGGTTTATTTCATTTACATTCCTCTAAAGTTAAAGTGCTACACCATAAAGAAGTGCACCAACTAAATGCAAAGTACTGAACATGTAGAAGTGTAAAACATAAGCATTCGCATCTAGTCATGTTACGCAGATTCTGGATATAAAAACCAGCAGCTGACTCATTTCTGGTATGCTATTAGTGACGGATTGCAGCATTGAAGGAACGTGGGATGTGTTTCAGGCATGTTTTTTTGCGAGATGAATACCAGCGCGGAGTAACACCTTATCCTGGAATAGTTTCTCAGTATATTGGTTCACGCAGTTGCACCTCGTGTTGAACGGAGTGGTACAATTCAGCAATGTGTCACAAGAAAGATGCAGAATAAATAATCGGAGAACGAGACAATGAAACACAGAGATGCACAGCCGATCACTGATAGGTTGGTTCACGCGCCAAACGATTCATTGAGACACGTTTGCCACAGCTCGTGATTCTCAAAGCCACTTGCCTGCGTCTGTCAGCAGCTAAATAATCCGTAACTGGCCGCATGAAGGATGGCTGCTCTGCGCGCAGCCAGCCATTGGAGTTCTTTGAATCACTCACCACAGGGCTGTACCCATGATTTTAGTGTCAATGTTTTTTGACAGTGGGTCTATGGAATGGCATCGAGTACTGTTTTCCGATGATTCCCGATTTTTTTTTTAATAGAGGAATGATGATCGTGAACAAGTCTGATGGCTTCCCGAGGATATTCGCATATTTTCAAACGTCATACTAGGCCCCATGGTTTGGGATATGGTTTTATAGCGGATATTCTTTGTACGAGTTTCTCTCAGTACAACAAATACAACAGTGCGCTACACAAATATTTTTGCCTGTAGTTCGATAATTTATATGCATGCCATCCCGGCCAATTATTCCAGCAAGACAGTGTCCGGTCTCATGTCACTCGACGAACTGTGAATAACCTGAACATAATTAACATTCATTCTTGGCCGATAGTATCTCTCCCATCCAGTATGTGGTGTGTCTTTATTAGTCCTTATTAAAGTTCACACACATGTTACCATACGTTGAATGCTGTACCGTCGAAGAATTAAAGTCTGTAGTGGACTCGGCTTTGCAAGGAATACCTCATGATGCCATTAAAGGCCTTTATTGATTGTAGGCTTCGTCGTTTAATAGCCTATATTGCTACCCGTGGAAGCCACATTATGTACTGAATACACTAGTTCATATATATGAATTTTTAATAGTTTTCATCTGAATTTTACCTCTACCACTTCTGTTATTTTGTGTGTTTTCTCATGGTGTTGCGATTTCACTTTTGGTATAACATTTTATTAAGTAGAAATCTTTTTCTATTGTATACCAAACTATTTTTATTAGTTTTTATTACTGTGTATTACGTTGCTGTTAAAAAGGATTCCCAGTATCATATTTCCTGTAAAAAATAAAATGACAGAATTGTTGTCTTTTCAATGTCAGTGCAAATAATATTTCAATTTTTAATCTGAGACGCGATTGTTAAGTGTTACAATTCTTGTTCCTTAATACTTTCTGAAAAATCACCAAAATGCCAACAATTAGAGGAACGCAGTTTACTGATCTAAACGCTTCGATATATTATCCACGCGTCTAAAGGTATTAGCTTAACTGAAACTTCCATTAGTTACCGGATCGGACGTAGATCGGATCACATATAAAGTGATATTGGTAATGGGTATAAAATCTCCTAATCTATAGGTATAAATTCACCGAAGTTTAAAAGATGTTGTAGAATTGAAGAGCTTCCGCTCCTGCGACGTTCATTGATTGTGGAAGCTACGGTAATAGCGTATCTCTCAATTTCCGCCATTAATGGATGCGATCAATTAATCAGCTTTGCTTTAAAGTAACACTAACTCCTCTCGTCGTCATTTTCAGCAGTTTAAATAACCGCAAATAGCTTTTTGGCTCGCCACCTTCGTGGAGGTTAACTCGTAAATAAATAAATGACGACTTGATTAATATATCTTGATGTATTTTTAAAAATACTTTTATGCATTCTCTGTAAAAAGTGTAATATTGTAAGAAAAAACTATATATATATATTTGAAACGTTTTCACTCTCTTTAAAAAAAAGTTTTTTGTGATGCTGTAATAAATTTATTTGGCTGATCTCTTGGCGGTGACGATAGCGTTTATCAAGATCATGTTATGCTACAGTATCTGTGCCTGAAGATCAAACATCACTAACTTTATCGGGATGATGATGAGTTTGGTGTTTTATGGCGCAAGAGCCAGTTTTGGCTATACTGCGCCAAACATTCATAGGTCTGTGGTCTGGACAGGAAAAGAAGAAAAGGAGAAATTGGATGACAAGATGGAGGGTCGAAAATAGAGAAGGATCACTGGGGTAGCCCGGGGTCGTGACACCCGTGTTTACCAAAGATAGTAAACCCCTTGGGAAAAGGAAAAGAGCCCTAGAGAGAGAGAGGGTACCTCGGGATCGTGACACCCGTACCCACCTAAAGAAGGTGAGCCCCCTGAGGGGAACTTTATCGGGAATGCCACCCGCTAAACTGAATTTGAAATTAGGCTATATCGTTACGCTATTACGAAATTTATGCATTACTATTGGACTGTGTAATGGCACAAGATTAGGAGGGGAAAATGTATATGAGAATTTTTTGCAATGTTAAATGTTATCAGGAGATAAGAAAGACGAAATTGTATGTGTACCAAGGTTCACACTGAACACTCAAGGAGACTTGGATATGCCATTTGTACTGAAACGTACGCAATTCCCTGTAAGATTGGCATTTACCATCACTAATAAAAAAATCACAGGGTCACAATTTTGAAAAGTAGGTTTATGTGTAACATGAAGGAAACACTATTTACTCATAGACAATGGCTGTAGCATGTGGCTCTGTAAAGGTGTAGAAGCAAAGTCGGAATAAAATTTCAGTGCAATTTAGAGGAAAAAGTTAATAAGGAACATAGTTTTTGAAGAGGCACTAAACTGAAGTACACATTAAATTGTGGAGATGAAGAATTTTTTTTATCCTGTGTACAATATATTGAAAAAAAATAGAACTACATAATACATGTAAGTTACAGTCTTACAATTTCAGTAATGAGTATGAACAGTTGTATAATTTGTACCATGGTGGTTCATCCGCCGTTTGGTGGACAGAGTGACCCCCCCCCCCCCGTACAGTTTAAAATAAAATTCCATTATTTGTTGTAAAAATGTTTCTCATCATTTCTCATTATTATTGAAATTAGTACGAATTTTTAAAATTTTTATGTTTCTGTAATGATCTTTTGAAGATTGGGCATGTGCATGTGTAAAAATTTCAAAAGAAGTTGTGTTTAAAATCCTTTACAATATATATGAAAACAATTTTTTTGAATTCTAATCTTTTTTAGAATTTAAAACGTCTTGGAAAAATTTTCAATTAAAATTTTTCTTTTTTGTAAATATATGAAAGAATTTCGTATTCCGCTGAATCGAACTGGTATTGGCCATCTCATGTACAGTTTGGAAATTTTGAAAGTAAAACACCTGGTCATAGTTATTGGATCGTGGTTCAAAGTTTTGAAGCCCTTTATATAGCACATTGTATTATTGTAGTGTAAGATTAAAATAATAATCACACACACACACACACAAAATAAAATCAAATTTCTCAATCTTTTGAGCAGAAGGAGTTAAAAAATGTTTGCCTTTGTCACTTTGAATTAAAAATATTTTTAAATTTGATTTTTTTAATTGCATTTTTCTTATATTCATACATTTTACATTCTTATGTGGTGAAATTTTTCAAAATGTTTAAAACATAGACTATTTAGAGGCTTTTGAGGTTTTTAAAGTCCAAAGTTGAAGTATTTATAAATATGCTTCTGTGTGTATTATTTTTTTTATTACATTAGTTTTTGTATTTTGCTATACTGATTTGAACCTTATTGGGTCTATATTAAAAACAAATGATTATTATGCGTTAATAAGCTTCCAATTCATTTCGAAAATGCAATTTTGCTTAACGTATCTAAGTAAAAGGGAGATAGATTTTTGGTATTGCTCTTTGCTGTATCTTAGGCCTCGATGAAATTTATACTATAGGTAAATTTTATTCAAAAGTTTGGTTTCAAAGAATAAAATAGGGAGGGGAAAAAATAGCTTTCATTTTTCTTTCTATTGCTATAGGCCTAAGTAAAATATTTTCTAAAGTTTTTTTTTTCTTTCATTTTTTTTTTCGGATATCAGTTCAACAATATTATATGAAACGTATAAAAAACTAAACCCCATGGAGCGGAAAAAATGCCCTTAAGAAGTTTCGTCTCAAAAATATTTTTATCTAGCATTTCGAAACCTTTCAAACTGTCTCGGCGTTTGACGTTATTTCTTTCTTCAAATTCAATCCGTCAGTGCAATATTGGGGAATATTGTAAGCACGCATGATTTTTTTGGAAGGGGGTCGATAACAAGCAGGTGGCGGACTTTCTTCTCGGACATTTTTCCACACTGAAGTAATAGCAACATTTTCTTTACCTTCATTGTGTCACGTTACATTCAAAGTACACTCACACTTAAAAGATTCAAAAATGCATCAGAATATTCCTTATGGGGGCAGTCTCTATTGCATAGATTTCGGAGTTAAATCTGTGCAATATCTTATTTTTAATATTATGCGTTTAAAAATCACAATTGTTCACTCAATTATTTATGATGGTTCTGTTGTGTTTTATCGAGACCAACCAAAATATATTGATTTTATGTTTTTTGTAATGCTATTAATTTTTAAGTTTATTTTTACCTTTAGATAGAAAAATGGTTTTAAATGTTATAGTTATTATCAAAAATAACATTTTCGATATTCTTTTCTAAATTTTACTGCGGAATATTTAAATATTGTATTTAGCTTTTATTTATTTACTGTCTAGATTCTGTTTATTTAACCCCTTTACACGTAAGAGTTTCGTATTATGCTGATATTGTTATATTAGTATATAAACTATTTATATGAAAGTAATTAACGCTGTGTATTTTGTGTTGCTTAAGATTTTTTTTTTTTGATGTAACATAATGGGCTTATTCCCAATTACATCCCCTTCCCTCTTGTTATATGTTGTTTCTTTTATAATTATATATACTATTATTTCTGTTTGTCTGTCTTTCTGCTTGCCATTTCATTAGTACCGAAGATATTTACTACTGAAAGAAATTCAGTTTTTGTTGAGAAAAAGATTTAATTTATTAAGAAGTTAGTGTTGGCTCTAAATTTGGCTATACTTAATAAAAACAATAATTAAGGTTTTGTAGACATTCTGTAAATAACCTTAATATTATGTGTTTGATCAGTTCTGTAATTTTAATTATATTCTTCGCGAGAATTTTGCAAGTAAAGTATTACAAAATATAATTGTCAATACTTTTTTTATTCACATTAGCAGCGGATCCCATCAAGATAAAACAAATTTTTTGTTCAGGTTTAACTCTTTCCTTAAATTCTAGCAAGTTTGGTGTTTCGGTTCTCGGATACTTTCCAAATTCTTCGTTGAAAAACATTTTTTTTAAATAAAGGCTTTTTTTAAAATGTTTTATAAGAGGGGAGGAGGAAAAACTGATTTTTTTTTTTTTTTGCTTACCTATAAATAAATCTTTTTATATCATATCATATATACAGATATAGTTAATGGAATAGCTTAAAAGAATGGAGAGCCTTCATGGAATATCTTATAACACTTTTTATCTCTCTTATAACAATACAACACTCCAACGTTTGAAATCTTTGTGTATTTTGAATTTTAGTTTAATAATGAATAATTTAAAAATAAAGCTTTTCAATATATATATTATTCCTTTTTAAATTTTGGTTATTTTAAACATTGGTTTTCTTTTTACCGCCTTTATTGTACGGGTTGTTGCTTTATTTATTGACGAACATGTAATTTATATTTTTAAAACAACAATTGTCTGCTTTTTAATGTGCTGTATAAAATAAAAAAAAATGGCACTTTTTTTTGTAATTTTGAATAATAGTGTTAAAAATGTAAAGTAGGTTTAATCTCCCATTTTTTAATACATGTATTGCGGCACAGCATAACATAAAATGTATGAGTATCTGAAAATTAACAGTATGTAAAATATCGTATGTATTCCTACCTGAGAATATATTTCTTTTTTATCTCCTTCCCTTTTTATATTGGATCCTTCAAATTTGTTTCGAATTCGTTCTTATTTTCCCCTTAATATTCTCTTCATTCAAACCCTTATCATTGGGATATTTTTTTTTCTTGCGTTTTTATTTTATTTCTTTTATTTCGTCAAGAAGCTCGTCTCTTTCCTCCACTTTATTCTTTTTTTTTTTTTCCCCATTTACTTTTTCTTTTTTTATTTCACATTGTGAAGTGATCTGTTTCAGTGATCTTAAAAAGGCTATTACTTTTCTATTTGTATTAAAGAGAAAACCATTTTGTTGAGAAGTTTAGTCGCTAGTATTAGACATTTCTTTCTTTGCACTTGAAACAATACAAAATCGGCATCGAATTTCGGGAAGGTTACATTAATTTAATTTTTGCTTTTGTTGAATAATATGCGTAGCAAATTATTTGAAAAATATTACTTGGAGAATCTCTTAACCTCTAGTCTTTTGGTTTTATATGTTGAATGATTTTTGTTCTTGTTATAGCGATTTATAATAAATTCATAATGTAATTCGTTCCAAAATAGTAATGATTGCTTCTGTAATGCTTGTAAAGTTTTTAAATTGAAATTAAATTCACCAAAGCACCGTAAATTATAAGATGTGATTAATCGCATATTATTACGCTAAATACAAACCTAGATGGTGTTTCATTCTTTTTAAATCGATTATCTTCAGTGATGGTTTAATGGCCGCCCCACGATGTCCTTTAGTGTGGGAGAGTCGGAAGGAAAATTAGCCATATTCAAAATAACTTCTATTTATTCACAACTCTGAACAACTACAAACTCTATAACCCAAGTTAAGAAATGCACCCACTACTAAATATGGAAAGCAATATATATAGCGAGGTGAAGCCTAGTGTCTAAGTGGTTAGTGCATTGCGCTTCCACACCACAAGTCCGAAGTTCAAATCCCGAGCTGAGCAAGGTGGACTCAGCCTTGCATCCCTTCAATGGGTCGATAAATGAGTACCACTCTTGCTTGGGTACTTAACACTGGGGTTTTCTCGTCAGACTGTCCACCTGACCGGAACATCTGCTCCTGCACCTTTTGGGCCCAAGGTAGCGTATACTGAGTTGGGCGCACTAGGCTTTGACCCTCACGGGCTGCTGCGCCACTGAGTTAAGTTAATAGAGAGGTAGACTAGATACGAGAAAACTTAAATAATCGGATCACTTACGTCCAGGCAATATACCTTCTAATTCCAAGCAACCTAATCCAATTTAATCCTTAATTGACCAAATCAATTAAAAAAAACACTAATAAGCTACGAAGTACTCACGACTTACTTCACGTTAAATCAATCACTGCTATCCGTTTGCAGTCTAATCTCTCTAACTCGAAAGTTTAATCTTTATATACAAGTCTAAATTTAGATAATCATATCTTCTTCGGGGGAAGGTTTGTAATAGAATAATTTATAAAGACCCAAAATTCCCCTATTAGTAGAAAACTCGCTGATAGACCCGTTACAATGGTATACAAGGTATAGCGTAGGAATGGTTACAAACGGGATCTAATGCATTGGTATAATAATCGAAAAATAATAGTATTTTATGAAATATAATTATTTTAATATAAATAGCGTTTTTAAAATCAATATGAAGGGAGGAGTGTTGTGCAATTTGAAGCACGCATCTCCAGTTGCTGACCATTGAAAATATTTCTTTACCAAGGATTCTTCTAAATGATAGTTCCCGAAACCACTATTCCCACTCTGAATGCATCTAACAGAAACCAGGCTGAATAAATTTATCTCAATTGTATCCCCGAATACAGAGGAGAGACACTTAACTGTACTCAACGGAGCGTCTGTAATGAAAAAAGCCCCAATATATGCCAGTCACTCTGACGAAATCACCCTAACAAAGAAAAGTTTATATGTACCAACGTATCCTCAAAGTTGCCTGCATCGGGAAAGATACGAGCTGTAAGCTTTGTCGGGAAACTGGGTGGCAATAAAATATATACAAAGAGACGCTTCAGAAAGAGAATAAAATGATTGGAAAACCGATAATAATAGTGCAATCTGTGGTGTTGTTAACATTATATACTTCTGTGATAAATCGAGTGTTTAAACTGGAAAGTGAAGTTGGGGTGTTTTGTATTGTGACTATATTTTTGCTTATATTTTTGGGGAAAGGAATGTGAATATTAATTTTACTTATATTGTCACTATAAAATTTGAAAATTTTGCTTTGGGTACTTCTAAATATAAAATCAAATTATTGTCTTGCAGATTTTTTTTTTTTCTTTCCAAAAGTTCTTGAATGAAATTTTTTTGTTCAAATACATTTCTGAATTGGTAGAATAATAGTTATGAAATCTTTCTTGGTATAAATAGTTATAAACCCATTAAAAAAAATAATAAAAAAAAAAAAATAAACGCGTTAAGAACATTCAGATCGTGTTTTTTATACATCATTTCGCACACTTCTGTTTCAAATATGTGACTTGGAGAGAGGGTGCCAAAGTTTGAAAGTAAAAAAATATTTCTAATTCTGAGAACATCTTTAACTATTTTTGTAATTACTCCTCCTACCCCCTTCGAATTTCGTCCCTTTTCTCCGCATGCATTGATTTACATTAATACAGCTCTCGCTTGGCGGGGGGATTTATTTGAAGTTAATTATATAACGTTCACACGCGCGCGCATACTCACGCAAATCCATACATACTAAATAAAACTTTTCCTAATACGTTAAATTTTGAATTAACCATTTTTAAATTCATTTGTTTATCTTATAATGAAGAAAACCACAGTTACACTTGTAATTAATATTGGTTGTTTCTAGATTTCTAAACTTTTCTCTCATTATTGATTTATGTGCATTTAGTTCAAAAAAGTTTTAAGGTTAAAAATTCAATTCTCGAGTTATTACATGCTTAAATTCCATTACAGTTTAAATACATTTTTGATGCATTAAGCCGAGAATAAACATTTTAGCATTTCAGAAAAGCTGTTCGAATTCCCATGTGAAATTCTCATGATTTTCCTTCACTTTCTTCGTATTTTGGGGGCAATTTTAAGCTGCATCCACCGTTCTGAAGGTTTAAAATAATATTATTTTCCTACTGAATGTATAGTAGGCAAAACTTTGAATCCTATTTCCCTTCCTTGTTTCGATGCACTAAGATTTTATATATTAATTAACTAAATACTTTTCTATGAAATCAAGGCACAATCTCAAAAATAAATTTCATTGCGGATTTGTTTGTTCTTGGTTTATTCATGCCTTTGTGCTGTAGTAGTTTTGGTGCTTTTAAATTTAGTTGTACATTAATGAGCTGCAACTTTCTTATTACTTCTAATAACATGATTGGGTGTTTTTTAAAAGTACATTTATCTGCAAACATGTGCTCGTGTATTTTCAAAATATTAAGTCATACCCACTGTAAAACTTCATTAATATGAATAATGTAATTTGCTTGTGTGTGCATAAAAGTTTTGGCTTTAAAATTTAAATTTGCAATGTTCTCTGGTACAGGGATAATAAAGATGATCAGTTTTTATGTGTGCTAAGTATCTCATTTTTTATCGTTTGGTAATTTAATTCGTATCGAAAATACAATTAATTACAATGTGTGAATTATTTCAAAAAAATATTTTGTATGTGTTTTTATTTTTTGATTTGGAAATGTATATTGTAATTTTTGTTCATTTTATCTTTCGTATAGAAAACACTTTATTTGAATCAGCAAAATACGCAATGTTTTTATTTTTGTTATGCACACACACATGATGATTACTATTTTCAAGCATTAATTTTTATAATAAATTGAGTATAAGTAAGTTTTCCTACTATTGCTTCTGTAACTTAAATATTTGTTGAGCACAAATTATTTCTTTACCCTAGCTATCTATAAATCTAGCTATGTTCTCTTTTAAAATTCTCACTTTATTGTAAATAAAAACAAGGAATATCGTAGCCTATAAAGTAGAAAATCATGATCATTGAACATATGGGATGCTTAAACAGTATTGAGTTGTGCAAATTCTAAGATATATTTTTAAAAATACGTTAATAATTGGGGCTTTAGGTCTTCCGTATCAAACAGAAAAACATGTCAAAAAAGTTAATCACTCTATACCAGCGACATTCAACCTGCGGGGCGAATGTGGCCCACCGAGCTTTTCTGAGTGGCCCGCTCATGGCCCATTGCCCTAAAAAATTCAATTATTTAAGAACAATATATATTAAAAATTAGCGGGAAATCCTCTAAATCAGTAATCAAATGGATCAATTTTGCTGTCGTAGTCGTCCAGGTGCGAATTGCAAGATTTTTTTTCTTCTATTTGAAACTGTTTTGGTTAGTAATAAGAAATAACAGTGAAATAGGGAGTGGAGTAGTGACCATTTTATGGGTGAAATCAATTTTTAATTATAAACAATTAATACTGATTTCAGTCTGGAATTCAGTCTAAACTCCTCTTCGTTGCCATTCTGCATTTGATAAATGAATGTTTGAAATAAAAATAAGAGAGGCTTTGTCAAAAGGAAAAAAAATCAAACGGCTTGGTAGTTTCTGTATGAGAACCGAAAGGGAACCGAAACTAAGTAAAAAATGCATAAAAACGAAGAAAGTTTTTAATGTGTGTTTGATAGAGATTAATATAGTATTAAAAGTAAAAATAGAATTTTAATATTTTGATCAATTTTCCACATTTTCAGTGTCTAATATTGCCATAGTCTTATGGTATTTTCCTCCTCATGTTGCTGCCCGCGTGAAATATCTGCCTGTATTCCAAAAACCTCAACCAAGTTTTATCTTTAAATTTGAAATAATGAACAGTTTTTAAGACATTTTTTTAATGGAACTAAAAATGCTGCTTCACATGTTGTCCTGTGTTCCGAAATTCTTAATTTTATTTTATATATTTTTGTAGTTTATTCATAGTGTGCTTGGTCAGCATAAGTTATTCGTTACATTTTGTTTACTTCAATAGTTGAGCATTCTTTCTATATATTACTGAAAATCAGAACTGCTAGTTTTGAACTAATAACAGTTTGCTATTGTTAAATTTTAGCAAATGTTTTTAATAGGAGTTTCTGAATAGTATTCAAAACTATATCTTGTTTGGTGTCGAATGATTCTAAGTTGTATTTTTATGCGTATATAGTAAGTGTGTGCAAAAATATCAAAGTATAAACATTTATTTCTAGATTATACGTACACATCGAAAAGTATTAAATTTTTTTTAAAGGTGGGTTTTTCCAACCAAACTTCTCATGTCGGAGAAACACGATAAATAATTTTTTCAAAAAAAAATAGAACAAAAAATCCTTGTTTTCCCGCTTTTATCTACAGCTCACAGTCGAATAGTTCATTTATTTATTTTTCCTTTACTGCGCAAGGGTTGACATCGTGACAAGAGTGTTTTTTTTTCTCATCTCGAGAAATTGCGCTCTCCGCTCATTCCGATCTCTGGTAACTCCGTTTTTTTCCTCTTTCTTTTTTAGTAATTTCGCTTTTATTATAGCGTTTTCTTTACCAGCTTTTTCACTACCCTCCCCGTCTTTTTTTTTTAACTCCCACCCCAAACCGTTACGACTCTGGGCCGAGGAGATTTATTTTGGATCTCACTAGTGATTTTTAAAATGTCACTGCAGACTATGTTATTGGAGGCCCTGAGGTTAAATTTCCAGGCAATGTTACAAAAGAAGAGTTCCTCTCCCTCCCACCATCTTTTTCCTTTTCTTCTGCGCCTACTGCTTGCTTCTCGTATTGCATTTCCTTCTGCATTTTCGGGGACAGTTTATTTTAAAGGGCCGATCTCAGCGTCCTCAGAGGCGTACCGCGCTTTGTGTTTCTTCTTGTTTTGCGGGAGTGTAGGTTTTTTTTTCTTTTCTTCTTTTTTCTTACTTTCTTGAAAAGAGTTTGAATGTAAAATGATAAAAAAAATAAATAAATAAAAAATTTGATTGTGTTTCTGAAGGTACTGATAAAACTCCTCCTCTGGAGTGAGTTTCGACTTCGTGTTTGTTTTATGTACCCGTTCCTCATATTCATTTCTTTGTCTTTTTTTTTTTTTACAAGGGATCTTATTTCTCTTTTTACGTTTGAAAAACTCGTGTGGTTTCCTAAGAATGACTTTTTTTAAAAATGCATCTGATTTCTTGCCTTTTCTTATGAAACCTGTCCAATTATCTGAA
>BMAV01025182.1:103005-122977 GCA_019973955.1 Trichonephila inaurata madagascariensis | reverse complement strand
TGTTTCTGTTTCAACAACAATAGGAAAATTATTCCACTTTACATCTTATCGAAATTATATACGTAGCTTCTGATAACAATGCCATAATGATATTGAAATCTATCAATAAAATTCTCATAACCTTCTTATGTCCTTTTGTTTAAAGTTAACCCTTTTTTTTCTAAGCCAAAAAGGGATTGAGCCCAAACACTTTTGAATATGACCTACGCATACAAATTTAGAAACACTGTTTATACCATAAATATTTTTAACGTCAAAAGAGCTTATGTAATATCTATTCTCCCTTTAAACTCGACATATAGTTTTCTTATTCAAAATGTTCAGTTGACACTGGCAGGTCCCAAGTCACTGGATAATCCGACATATTTCACGCATTCGTGAAAAATGTTTCCTCTGGTTTTCTTCTGTCGCAATCTGCAAATTTTGAAATGATTTAAATATCCAGAGCTATCACAGTATGTCTGGAAATGGCATTAACACATTCGTCTAATGATAAGTGCCCTCTTCACTGTCATGTTCCATCAAATGACAAACTGCGCTGAACAACTTCATCAAAATCATTCATAATTTTACCTACAACAATGCTAGAAACGTACTAAACCTTTTTTCAAGTAATCTGAAAGCTGTCTTGGAAGGAGTATTCACATTCATAGCTGGAAACTGCTTCTTCGCAGCAAAATTGTCTCTTTCCTATGTTTCTTTGTTTTCAAAACATCTTGGACAACAAAGATAATAAAGAAATCACGTCGCTAAATTTTTTGAAAAAGAATGAATTATGCTATAATTTATATTTTTCTGAAATATATACAGATTTAAAATCACAAACCAAACTTTGATTCCTCACTGTTGTCGGAACAGGTATATTATGTTTGAGATAAACTTACTGCAATATATATCCCTTTTTAACTTATATTTACTAGCCGAACTTAATTCTTTATGTTGTTCACTATTTCTGCAAATGTAAATGCTAAACAATAAAATTATTTTAAAACGTTAGCAAATTTAGTTAAAACACTGGATTAAACAAGTAAAAACTTTGTGACCGATATAGCTGCCTAATTTAAAGAATTTTTCTTAATTGCACAAAATAAGACCACTATTACCAAAAAGTAGTTAATGTTTAAAATTTATTGGATTTTGTACTAATTAAAAAGGTAAAAATGATAAAGATGCTGAAAAATAAATTCTTTGAATGGTCTAGAATAAACATATACATTTTGCTAAGTTCCTTGCATCATTTGATTCATCTATCAAATCTAATAAAAATGAATCGTTTTCATTGACTGAAAGACAATTCAGTGTAGCTTTATCTCATGGAAACCTGCTTTTGCATTAAAATATTCATAAATTTATTTTTGGCACTTGCGAAAGAATGGAACTGCGGTAGTAATATTGATCAAAATGGCGTTGATTTTTATTACATAGGTAGGAGAAGGTGACTGTAGTCAATGAGTATTCTAAAGAAACCTTGTCCCACCGTGTTTGTTTACCGAGAAACATTCAGGAAAGCCCCGGAGTTTGGGCGAATGAGGGGCCGCTAGGGGCGTTCTTGCGCAGTGCCTTTCGAATCCCGGGCGCTCAGGAGCTGCCTTCCTGCTCCCGATTTCGTCACCGGAAAACAACCATTACTTCTTGATGTATCGTCGTCCAGGTGAGATACGCTTTGGCCACGCTCGTGTCGTTTGCCCATGGATTAGTGTCGTTACGAGTACAGCTGTTTTTCCTGTTTCTGAAGGGCTAATGAGTTCTTTATTGACGTTTTAATATCATCTGTATGAATGTGGAAAAACACTACAGCGGTCGCTAACGACTTGGAACTTGTTGATGTTTGCGAATGAGTACCGGTTATTGATATTGGAGTCATTATGATCGTCAAATTTCGTCTATTTATGGATTTGATACATATTTCACGCATTTCTTCGTGGTTACCAGAAAGTTATCACCTGGGGAACTAGTTATATCATGATTTTTTGAAACATCCTCAGATATATAGTATAGCAAAATACATATCATTTAAAAGATGTGAGCTTTTCTTTGTTTCATTTCGCGGACATTTCATAGTTTTAGGAGTAGGTTGTATAGCAAAAGAGAGACTAGTTATTCTCTTTATACTTTTCTGGATCAGTGGATTGATATTTAACTTGTTGACATATCTTAAGCGCTGTTACATATCTATGAAATTAAAGTCATCTATTGGGTGAGTTGTATTTCGTACTCTTTCTTTTCAAATAAAAATTGAATTTAAAAGGAATTATCTACGAAGGAAAATAGTGAGATTATGATAAATATAAAACACGAGATAGTCTCGGTTCTTTTCACATTCAAATGTTTAACCTAGTTAATTTTAAGGTGGGATTAAAATTCATAATTATGTGAGTTAACATCTTGTAGAGGTAAGAAAATGCGCCGATTTAATTTTTTTTTCTGTGCTTGAAAGTAATAATGGTAGCAATAGAGAACTTTTTTACAAAACAATTTCACAAATAATCAGATCTTTATTCCTTTCTATTCGTGAATTATTATAAATAATTATTATATGTCTTAATTATATGTGAATTATTATTATATGTCTTAAGAAACTTTTTCTATTTATTATTATTATTAAACCTTAAGTGATTTTTAAAAAAATATATAATTTCAGAATAGATAAAATACTTTACAGAAAATAAATTGAATCTCATTTTAGAGAGATTACAATATTGAAGTATATATATAAACACATTAATTCCGCAACTTTTTTACGTTACCTATGCGTAGAATGTTCCTACACAAACGGTGGCGTTAAAATTAATGAAGCTTGTGTATTGTTTCAGGCGGCATTTTCGGCAACCGATGGCCGGGTGGGGGTCCGGGAAAAGGACCTAGCGGACGATCAACCGGAAATGGAAACTTTCGAAGTTGAACTAGTCAAGGATCAACAGGGACTTGGGATTACAATCGCCGGATACGTGTGCGAGAAAGGTAAGTGGATTCATTGTCTATTATTGTAATACTCGTAGGTTTTGAAAATAAGCTGTTGTTATTCGAATGTTTTCGGAGTTCAATAAATATACGTTGTAGAATTAGAATCTATTGAAACTACAGTTTTCCCCCCGATTCATCAAATAACGTTCAATAACTCGTAATGACTGAATTGTAAAATATATAATATATATATAATTATAATATATATATAATATATATAAAATATATATATAATTATGTATGTTATTTGGGGCATGGATTATTGTAAAACTTTATCTTTTTAAATTTAAATAGTTAGCGTCAATTTTTTTAACTATGGGAAGAAAGTAAACCAGCTGATTGTTTTATATAGTGACTTAAAGTGGTTTCTTATTTCGCGTTTATTTAAAATAACATTCTCCCTATATGGTTCTCAAAACTGCATATTGTTATATTGTAGGTGAAAAGTTCCATAAATATTTTACAATTCAGTGAGGTCATGTAATAAGTTTGTACTTATAATTTAATTCATTTTTACTGCAGCATGCTTTAAAAGAAAGGCTGATTGATTCTTTAATTTCTGTTTACGCACTTCATTTACATGTTACAATAGTATTTTTTTCTGAGCAATAATACTGGAAGTAATTAGTATATTGTCAGAAGTAAAGTAATAAGTTAAAAGGGATCATATTACTTTTTATTTTTGACACATGGTAATAAGTAGAAACATTGCTGCATGTACCAATTCGTGAAGAATCGATTGATTAAGTCTTGTAATTGATCATATTGTACTAACTAGGTTAACTATCAAGTAGATGTATTAAATAATATTGATAAATAATCTTCATTTATCATAGCTTTCAGTTATTCTCATAATGATGCAAAATTGTTAAATCGCGTGTTCGATCTAAATGTACTGTTCTTTATTAATATAAAATCCATAACAAATTTTTAAGATAAAGAAGATATATTTAATGTTGCTTCTTGCATCCCATTTAATCATCTCAGTAGTTTGAAATGATTTCTTAATCAATGCCATTTTTTGTGACGTATTTAAACACTTTCTCAGTCTGATAAGAGGATTTACTTGAATTGAATCACATGTACTGCGATAATGAATTGTTAAATTGTACATGATCTCCCTATAAGGACTATTTTATAGTATTTTGTTAGGGATGGGCATAGTATTTTAAACTATGTACCGTTTAAAATGTTAGCCATTTTCTGCTTCCAGATGAAATGTTATGCTTATTAATGCGTAAGACAATTAAAAGTATTGTAGGTTTTTCTCTTTTTCTTCCCGAGTTTTTTTTTTAAAAAAGAGAGAATTATTTTAAACAATTAAAATTGGATGCACAAAGAGTAAAACCAAGTTGTTATTTGAATATGATCAGTTTTGGCCTTTCAAATGCATTGTTAGTACTTTGAAGGAAAAATGTTGTACTATTATGTATGTTAATTATTGAAAAATAATGCTTTTCTAAAAATTAATCTTAGACACGTTTTCAATTATAATCATTAAATTAGATTAAAACGAAGCGAACAACAGATATAAAATGCTAAAGAAATATAAATATGTTCAATGCTTATTTGAAGTATTTTGTGGTGTCTATGCACTAATTCTTCATTGCAGTATGTGTTCGACTCTAGTAGTACTGTTCGATTGTCAAAATACAAGTAGAATGTTAATTAATGCATCTTATTTAGTTGAAGTACAGGTACATGTAACGACTTTTCTTGTGTGTGTCACTTCTAATGACATTTTGACGGAGTACTACTCTTGGCTATTCACCATTTCCAGTTCCACTCTCTTCCCCCCCCCCTCTTTTCTTTTCTTAACAGTCCCTCAGAACGAAGGCAATTATGCACGCTTTACCGAAGAAAATAAAACCCCCAGAACGGTTAAAAGCCCTGCGACATTAACTGAGGTGAATCACCTGTTGAATGCTCTTCTAAATAATTGCTTTCAAAAAAGATCTTCCGCCATCTTGCCTATTGATCGAGCAGACCGTCGTATCACTTTGCAAAAGAACTGTAATTTTGTAACTGTGTATCAGCTAATCTCAATAGTTTTTAGGGGATTTTTATTCAAATGTGCTCATATTGCGAATGTTGCTGTAGCGCTGTTTGAAAGAGAAATCGATTTTTTACCTTAGTTACAAAATCAAAGTATTTTTGTACGTTAAATAATATTATTTAAGTGTTTTGTTTAAATAATGCAATGTACGAATGGTTCATTGTGTTTTCTCTGTCGAGTTAACTGTTATGCTGCTTTACGTTTAATTCTTATCTTTTGCTCTGCATTTTAATCTTTATTTTATTTGTATTTGGTGTTCAACTTCGAATTCGAAAATGCTCTAGTAGAATAAATAAATAATGAATGGAATGTCATTTACAAAATGAAATAGTATTTTAATATTTTTTTATATAAAATAATAGAGGGTAAAAGAAATGGATGATAGTAAATAAAATAATAAGTGTTAATAATAAATATTTTATTTGTTTTTTTCTGCTTTTTAAAATCGGTAGATGCTGTTTAATTATAACGGAATATTTCCGATTTTCTCTCTCTCTTCCATTTAATGTTAAATAAATAAAATTTTAGTTTTATTTTCATGAACAGACTTTCAATTGTTAAATTTTTACATCTCGTTATCTCCAAGACTTAATTTAAACAAGATATTGTTAAAGAATTACTCCTAAGAATTTTTTTAAAAAGTACCTTTGGAATTTCCTTGGAATGCAGGAATTCGGAATGCCTATTGAATTCTTTAGTATTATTAATTTCATTTACTTGTAAGTGACAAACAAAAAGGGAACAGATTTGGTAGCTATCACTGCTTCTGTTTTTATTTTTTCACATAAGAATTTGTAGGAAACATAATATTATGTTGTGGAAAATTGAGAACTTTAACGAGGGATTTTTAAAACGCATTTACGTATTAAGGTTTATAAACTATTATTAAACGTCTTTCAGTTTATTTAATTATTATCATTGCATCTTTATTTATTTTCATTATGTTTAAAGTATAATATAAGGAGTATATAATTATAATTCGCACTATATACAATTAGGCAGACTATTAGCAAATATAATTTCATTTGCATGTCCAAAATAGCTGTGTGCCTACCTTTTACAATCTAATATTAAAAGACATTTTTACATATATTAAGCATATTTTCTTAAGGAAATGTTAATTACATAATGTGTGATTCATAATGTCTTAGGATATTATAATTATTTTCATTTGCCAAATTAGTTATTCACCCGTAAAAACGTTAATGAACACCTTTGGAGATTTCGGATTTCTTAAGCGATAAATTGTTAGTTTACTTTATTTAATCAGATTCCTTTAATTTTTTATAGAATAATTTTGTGTGCATTCTGGAAATTTAATCAAAGATTCATGAATTTTTTTAGGTTATCAGAATTACTAAAAATTTTTTTGAAAAAAGCGTCAATAATTGTATTTATTCTTGTTAACAAAATATCTTTACGAAATTTTTCGGGTAAAATAATTATGTGATGGTATTTAATTCTATTATTAACGCCCAGGGAATAGTTTCAAATAATACGTTGGCATAATGTTGTTATAATAATTGATTTGCTACATAATTTTATAATTAACAAATGAGTACAATGTTTTCAGGCATCGAACTTTATTGAAACTTTTGAATGTATTGCATATTTCTTTTTGCACCTAATTTAAAATCTCAATTTTATTTTCTTATATAGTTTAGCAATAAACTACTTTCTTGTATATGATACAAACAACATTAAGAGAGTTATTAGAAGTATAATTATTTGCCATATTCATTTTCGAATTCTAATAACATCGACAGCATTTTCTGCTAAATTATTTTTCTGGACTAAATTGAAATGAATAGCGGATCGCTTATTAGTAGTAATAACTTCTCAGTTATCTTTCGATTGAAAAGGAAATACGGACCTCTATATAACGAAGTCGCTGAATCCCGAAAAAAATTCGTTATTTAGAAAATTCATTATAGAGAGGTTCATCTTTAATATACTTTATAAATCACATAAAACAAATTTTAAATTCATAAATACTATAGATTAAAAAAAGTAATTATTCACATATTTTTTTTAAATTAATATATGTTTATTTTATACATATTACCCATAAAAAAAAAGTAAGAACTGCAAGGAATACAAGAAAAAAGAATGTCAAGAAATACACTGTATGTTCAATATTTAGAAAATGTTATAATAAAATTTATGAATTTTAAGGACATTTTCTAATTTAAATCATACAAGTAATTTTTTTTATTAAATATATATTCTTTTATAACTAGAACACAGGGACACGAAACAACTCCATTGAGGGTGAAAAGGGATATCGAAGATTATTCTAGTGAACTGGACAATGGGGGTTAAATGTTGTATTTCTAGGATGAAACGTCCAGATCTCTATTGCTCTAGGGGAGTTAGTAACAAACTTTATCCAGTCAAAATTTATAACCACCATACAATGTGTTTAAGAGAGAATAACTTGAAATGTTCGGAAATACTGTAAAACTAGGGAGAAAAAAATTGAATCGCAAAAGAAAAAGTTTTTTATACAGAAAATGCACTTCGCTACAGAGAGATTATTTTACGAAGAAAATCGTGAAATGTTCAAGGTTCCAGGAAAAAGTTCGCAATATAGAGGTTCGACTGTACTTGCATAATTTCAGATTTAAATCGGGAATTTGTGTTTGATTTCTATGTGTCCTTAAAATTTTTTTTCATTTGGCAGACTTATATATGAAGGTGCTTTGCGATAACGGTAACCAGTAGCGCACACAGGAATTTTTCAAGGGGGGGTCCGGGATTGAAAGTTCACCATTCTTGTATCATGATATATTTGATTTTGTCGATTTTCAGGAACAAAACACAGTAAAAAATTAATTATTGAATAAATAATTAGCATTAATTAATAACAAATATTTAATTAAACTTTACTTATTATCTACTTAGAATTATAACCAATCGGAAAAAAATCAAAGGCTTTTGGGGGGCGGGGAGCGGACCCCCTTTTCCCTACGCTTGTGTGCGCCACTGATGGTAAATAAAAAGTAGTAGTCTGTTCGTAAAACATTGTATAAAGCGAGCGGGACGTGAGGATACGTCTTTTTTGTTATTTAAGATGAAATAAAACTTCTGAATTCCCAATTTGAAATTATCACGCTATGCTGATTCATAAATCTACCGATCCGACGCCAAAAACGAGTTGCGTTAAAATTTATCCGGCATAAATTACGTGTCAGACTTGCAAGGCAGCTATCAGGATTTTCTTTGAAATTATTACTCTTTATCGCTCTGCCTCATGAAACGTATGTTAATGAGCCAGAATCGCGAGAGAATCCTCTTCGAAATATTTGTAGCGGAACATATTATGTTAACATGTTCCTTTCCTGTCTTTCCGCGGCAGAATTCTAAAATAAAAGTTCTTTTCTTCCCCCCTCCACCTACCTTTTAAAAAATGTTTCCGAACTGCATTATGCATAAATTGATTCTGCAAACTTCACATCTCTTTTCCAGTTGGGAAATTTTCACCTTCTTTTCCTTCTTTCTTTGAGTATCTGCACTATAAAATGGAAAGGGGTTGCTTTTAAAAAATTTACATGTACATACACAATAATAATAATAAAAAAAAAATCCAGGGCTGATTTGTGTTACATGAGTGACAAGAATGAAAACAGTTTTTCTTTTCTTCCACTATTTTCCTTTCTATGTTTTAAATCCCGCTAAATTAAACCAAATCAAAGAATGAAATAAAATGTTTTAGATGCATATGTGTTTATCAAATAGGTTTGAGTGTAACAGCTATTTATAATTTCTGCAACATTTAATGCAATTTAAATTGAATGAAAATGAAGACAATTGTCTTCATTTTTTTTTTTCTTCATCTTAATTTAAAATTTTTTTTTCCTTCTCAGGTTTGAGTTATTTCTGATATTTTTTAAAAATTATTTTAAGGCTGTTTTCTCCATATGTACGAGAGCGTGAACTTGAGGCGGAGCACATTTTCGGACAGAAAAAAATGCCTCAATTTTTATTAAAATTTGTTTCATTGTAACTCATGCATTGGTTTGTAATATTGTGTTTTTAAAATTTCAAAATATTTCATAAATAATTAATTTTTCCTTTTAACATGTGAAAGGATAGCTCACTTAGCATTACGGTATAGGAAAAAATTACGAAACACATTTTATACCAGAAAAAATGAATGAACTCGGTTAAAAATGGGAAGTATGATAAAAAAAAAAAATGCTGCTCTCTAAAGGATAGTGAAGCCAGAATATCATTTTAATTTTTCATTTCTCTTATATCTGAAAGAATGTTCCAAATTCGGGTCCTATTCTTTAACATTAACGGAAAACAGCCTTAAGTCTGGCTTTGGTTTCATTTTTAAAAATTAAGAAATGGTCTTTTATAAGCCTTTATCAAGCCATCAGTTTTTCCTGCATATAGAGTCTTGATGCTGGGAATAAAATATTTAAAAGCTATCTCTTATTTAAAAAAAAAAAGAAAGAAAAAAAGGTTAGGATCCTCCGATTTTAAATGTTTGAAGGAAATGTAGTTACATGGCAGTTGAAAAATGCGATTATAAATTTAAAAAGTGCATTATTATTTAGACTACCAAGGATGGCCTGTGGATCTCTACAATTGATTAAATTTAAAAAATGTACATTTCGTCTAAATTTTAGCTTCTTAAACCATTTAAATATTTTTCTAAAAAGTTCAGAGTCCTCTAATCTACATGTACACTCGTATAAACGTCAGACCATGAGCTATGGGAAATTCATCTCACCCGAAACCTTGTCATGTGCGAATTAATTACATAAAACTAATTTATATTTCAATTCCCTAAGCACCCTCCTAGTTTAGCAGAAATGCATCCCTCTGTTTCATTAATTGCTTCCTTTAATGGCTCTGTGAACGGTTGAGTGGTTTAATGACTGGAATTGAATCGTTTTGACTGCTGAGCTAGTGGAATAGTTGCTGTTGTCCATAAGAAGTTTGATTAACTTTTCTCTGAAGTAGTTTACCTTATATATTTATCTTTATAATTACTTCATATGTTGGTGTATACAAAGGTGAGTCGGGAAATGTTCGTGTTTCGAAGATTTTTCTTTTCTCCTTGTGATGTTGATTCTGTTTGCTTGTGTACTGTCGGTTTGGTGATGCGTGTTGCGTGATATTGTTAGTGCAGACTGGTATAATTGATTGCTTTGCTCTCCTTATTCCTCTGAACAATTTTGTATTTCCTCAAGGGAGTAACAGACAGGTGTAATGCTTTTCTTGCAATTAGTGAAAATTTTATCCCAAAGTACAGTTTAAATGAGGAAAGTATATGAATATATATTTGAAGATAAGATCCAGATTTGCAGTTCTTGCCTAATTACTAACATGTTGTTGAAAATACTACTCCTAAAAAAAATATGACGATAATGTGTTTTGGTAACAATTTCTAAGATTGATTTATTTAATCTATGTGGGATAGTATTTTTAAAAAAAATGAAGGAAACGCAACGCGAAAATTAAGATTAATCTGTCAATGCGTTTAACAAATTCTAAAATAATTCTCTTCCTTACAAATAATCGTCTAAAATACCTTTAAAATGTAATATTATAATGCACAAAAATGTTGTTGAACATGCTTTACTGGTATAATTTATTTTGAAATTCAAAAATTAGTTTCAGAATTTTATTTTATTTGGAAGATTTAACTATTAAGCTAAATTACTGTTTTTATAAAATTTGTAAAATCATAATTACACCTAAGAAATAAGTTCTATTTGTATTGGCATAGTTAGCATTAACGCATTTCAACTAATATAATATTAGTTAAAATGAATCCGCATTGCATTATTTTGATTGGATAATAAATGGGGATTTTCTAGATATGCTTTAATCAATCGCACCAAAGAATTGTTATTAAGTGTAATTTTCAATTTTTATGATGATACCACCCTCTGTAGCGTATTGTACACTAATGTCTAGAATTCAAAAATATTTCAGAAACTGTAAAAATGAAAGGGTTAATTAAAACGAAAAGCCTACAAATTGCACAAACAGGATCTGTTGATACAAATTTTGTGTATATATAAATTTTTGGTCGTAATTGGACAATAGGAAGTGCTATCGGAAGAGAGAGAACGCTGTAAGTAAAGATGTGAATGTATGTTAAATTCTAGTCATTTATTCTAGTTATAACTATTCAGTTCGTGCACATTTCAAATTATGGCTTTAAAAAGTGTCAAAATCACTGGAATATATTAGAAAGTAAACGAGCTCGGAAAGAAGGAGGGAATGTCATAAAATCCTGTACAATGCGGGATTTCTAAATTGTGGAAACAGTATCAAATCATTGAAAACAATCGTAGACAAAATTTAACAGGTTGACTAAGAGTAACAACAGCTAGACGAGACATCCCCCTCCCCGTAGATGCGTGATATTATTAAATGATATGGTATCAAACAGCTGTTTTCAGAACTTGCTGCCACCTCGGGTACACTAATTTTCACGCAAAATCTAATAATCTCAGGGCGAGTGAGTTGTATGACATTGACTTTTGTGCAAGCCAATGATACTGAAGAATTATAATTCATTTTAAAAAGTAATTCTCGTCACAGCATAATCTGGAGATATCGTGAAATACATTGCCAATTTTGATAACCATCACAGAACAAGATCAGAATCATGTCACAAATATCATGCTCACCCACTCGAATATGTCGGTGACAAATTAGAGTGGGTGAGCATGATTTTTGTTCGAGACGCACAAACATTCACGTTTTCAGAGGAGTCTCTTTCATCGCGATTGGTACACATATATATCATCTATATTTTAAAATTCTTGAAATTCTGTGATGAAAAGGTGAACTGAACAAGCTACAGGTCTCAGGTTTTGGTTCCTTATCGTCTTTTTCGAGGTGCTACCGATCTACGTTTCCTATCCATTAATTAAAATGTGACGCTACACCGTTTTCAATTTGTAGAGGAATATTTTGAGAGGGAAAATATATATCAAGCACATGCAATCATCAGTAAGATCCGCTGATTTAAAACCAATTGCGCTTGTTTGATGCGTACTTGATCGCTAAGTTTTAGTTCATCAACCTCTGCCAAGGGACACTACTGAGTTCAAAATCATTCTGCTGCAGGATGACAGGATATGTCATCACAATTTATCTATGCTCTCATTAATAGAATGAAACGTGACTATGATTCCTTTATTGCAGGAAAAGATGATCACATTCCTTACTAACTAAATTAACAGTTCTTGTAGCGATAGACTAACATATTGTTTTTTGTCCAATTTGTGTTCATTTGTATTAATCGAGTAATAAATTTGTTTTTGTGCGTTCTTTAACTGTTTCTATTTGTAATCGCTTTTTAAACTAAGTACACTTAATGAAATAGCTATTAATCTTAACCTTTGGTAAAAAAACCAGTGTGCATGAATGAATTGAACAAGTAATGAATCTCGCGCGTGTCTGTCGTGTATTTATTGTTTGCTTGTTAACATGCTTATTACAGCCATTTCTATGAGTAAGAGGCTTTTCATTTTGTCAAATGGCTCTTAAACTATATTCCGTGGACCCCCGGGGGTCCATTGCTCCTTTAAAAAGGGTTCGTGAAGGTCTCTCATTTAATGTCAAGGTTTCCCTCTTTTACAGGGTTGTTGGATTTTAAACTATATATTTTTAAGAACTGTATTAGTTCCCTGTTAATATTAGTTCATAGTTTCTTACATTTTAAAAGCTAGCTATTCATTTTTCTTGAAAATAGCGACACTATATTAATTGCACACGACTTTCACTTAAAAAAAAAAGCTGTTACAATTAAAACTATTTCTTTAAAAGATCAAAAGTATTTCTAACGTTAATTAATACTGTTGGTCAAATTAAAAATTTCAATTTTATTGTGATTCCTATTTTTCAAAAATTAAATCCTTTCTGTTGGATTTCAAATTAGATATTTTTAAGAACTTAATTCCGTCAACACATTCATATATAAGTTCGGCAAATAAATATACCAAACTTTTAAATCCGTTTCTCTCCTAAAGAGATTACCTAAGTTTTTCAGCTAGTGATGTAGATATATAATGCATGAAACTTGGTTTATTACATGCAAATTTTAACCATTCAAATTTTTATACCTCGGTATATAGTTTGAATTTTCAGACCTTTTAATGAAAGGCCCAGATAGTATGCTAATATCGTGGTTAAAAGCTTAATTCAAAAACCATGTCATGTTTTTACATGCCTTTTTAATTAACTCGCTCACCGAGATAAATCTTCCTTTCAACGATTTATTAGATTATTCATTTTCTCCCGCTTTATTTGATCAGAATACAATATATCCGTCTGGGGCATTTAATAAAATGATGAGCATTTTATTTCTGTCTAGTGGTGATTAAATGAGATGTTTATTCCATTTTCATAGCAGTCTTTAATATCCAATAATTAATTCAGGGGGAAGTTTCTCATAGTTTTCTTCTGTCTCATAATAATGAATTAATCGAAGATTAGATTATATATTGTAGTCGAATTAAAGGTATGTAATAAAGGCTTGTTATCTTGAATGCAATTAATGTTTTATTTAAATTATTAAGTTAGCCGCTTGATTTTAATTAATACATTCTTTGTCGGTTGAATATTGTATAAGTTTATTGAAATGTTTCAATATTTTTTAAGTTTATTATATTTTTAATTTTCATGTTAAAATGCTGTAGGATCAGGTTGCTATCAAAGGACATGTTGTTTGGGGAAGAGATATACATGTAAAATTTCGGGTTTGTTGAACGGGGTCATGAAGGTTCTCGCCATTTATTTCTAAAGTCCGCTCAATTACTTCCCCATATAACATTCAAGATTTCTATACCAACCTACTGAAATGCTATTTTAATTTGTTTAAGGGGAGTTGGAAACCTCTCTCTCTCTCTCTATGCTGACAATGTTAAATTGGCTGTTTTCGATGTACCTTTCATCAAAATCTGTTATATGTACAAGTTTGAAACTTTTCATGCAATTAAAGGACACCTCTCTCATTATACTCAAATGAACTTTTCGTTAATTTTGAATTTTTTAATGAATTATGAAATATTTTATCAAACATTGAGAAATTTGACCCATTTTTCACTTAAAAAATTTGTAAATAAATTTTTGAGTTTTTTACAAAAAGCTCATTTCAGTAAATATTAGACATCATTATAAATATTTTATAAAAAAATTTACATATCTGTGAATAGTAGTTTTTCAGAAAAGGTACATCGCACATTAAAATTTACATTTTGAGATAAATTGATTTTAATGTATACAGTGAGACGTCTAATCGGCTAGAGGAAATAAAAAAAAAAAAGCAGTTTAAAAAAAAAAAAAAAAAATACATGTTTTGGTTTATATCAAACGTTACACTTTTAATCAAAAAAGAAGTACTTTGTTTACATTTTTCGCCATTAAAATGGGCGCGGCCCAGATTCAACGATTATTTAAAAATAGTTTTTTAAGAGTTTCTAAATACCCTAAAGGTTAAAGTAAGGTATTTTTAGAAAGGTTAAAAATCTACAATTTGAAAATGCAAAAATCTCAAATTGTCAAATAAATAAGATTTTAGCTTTCCAACATCCCTTAAAAAAAAAAAAAAAACAAGATTTTTGAGTATTTGTCTTAAATGTACCAATTGATATTTATGTACTCCCCTAAGTTTTTCAGTATTAAAACGGAATATATCCGTTTTGCAGGAAAACTACATTTAAATTCCTGATCAATTATAAACGAAATTTGACTTGCTGGTTCTAATTAATATTTTCAAATGCATAATTAATATACATTTTTATTTCCAAATGTAAAGTGCACTCATTTTGACCAGATTTTCATTTCTACATTTTGTGAACAGATTAATTTTAAGGCTGTCTTCAGTTAATCTTAAAGAATAGGACCCAAATTCGGAATATATTTGTTCAGATATAAAAGTACTCAAACATTAATATTATATTCTGGCTTCACACCTTCACTGTCCTGTAGGGAGTAGCATATTTTATCATTTTTATCCGAATTGACACATTTTTTTAAATTTTATTTTTTCTCCTATACTGTAATGCTAAATGAACTATCCCTTTACATGTTACAAGAAAAAGAACTAATTATTTATGAAATATTTTGAAATTTAAAAAACACTATATTTTAAACAAATGAATTAGTTTCTCAATTTTTGTAAAAATTTGTGACATTTTTTTTTCTGTTCGTAAATGTGCTTCGCATTAAGTTCAAGATCTCATACATATAGCGAAAACAGCCTTAAGCTTTCTAAATTAATAGTCTCCTTTTTGTTGAAAATATTCGAATTTTCAATACTGAAACTTTGGTATAAATTTACGATCCTTCTGTTTATTCATCCATGTGCTAATAATTCGCTTGTAAAAGAATTGGAGGACTTGCGGAATATATCCGTTCTGTTCACGAAGAAACGAACAAGTTTAATATAATTGTGATCTTTGCTCTGTGGTAATTATTGAAATATATTACGATATGATTTCCAATTCATTGCTTGTTTTCAGAAAAATGTGTAATTGGATGTAATAAACATAATCAGGTAACTGATTTGCTTACCCACTTTTTTTTATTTTCGATGAATCTGTTTAGATTTCAAGACATTTGTATGTTTGTGTATATTTCATTATGTTCGATTTGTATATACTACTTTATCCCTACTGAAATCCTTTAAAACTTTACACCTCCAACTCCATTATCAATGGTGTTTTCATCATTATATTATTTTGATCCAAAATAGTCTGTATTAGCAAAATTATTTACTGTTGAAATAAATAAAAATCTCACTGTCATACTATAGTTCACTTTTTTTTTTGGAATGCTGTATTATTTTTTTAATGTGACTCCTGTTGGTATTTTAACCTTTCCAAATATAGTACATTCCCCAGGAGCTGGTATCACATTTTAGCGCTGCACCATATAGGCGATACCAATTACCACAAGTAATTTTGACACCCAGCTCTTGACGATGCAAACCTGTACCATGATTTGATTTTGCCGAGAGCGTCCAATCCGAACAGACATTCTAGGGATTTTTTTACATGCCGTTTAATCGTACGACATGGCCGCTGTCGATTTCTGCATCATGAATATCCACCGATTTGAACCGGGGTTGAACCCGCAACGAATGCTATGTTATTATTCAATATAATCAGTTCATCTCCCCGCACTCAGTCATTTTACGTTACCAGATACTTGTTCTCTGCACTTCTTTTTTACAATTAATTACTTAGCAAGAACGATAAAGGTGTACAATATTTTAAAATCTTTTTTAGAAACTTATTTTATTGTTTGAATTTTCTAGCTATCGAGCGTTGTGCAGTCATGTATACTTTTTTTACGCTTCAGGTGCTTATGACAACTTAATTAAGCTCATAATTGAATTTTAAATACATTTCAAGCCTGCTTAAATTAAAACACTAAGCTTTATTATTTTAGTTATATATTTATTTTGTCGTTGATTATTTGTTATTGCCGTTAAGTAAAACTCTTTTCGCGTCTGGAGAAGGGATTCTATAAAATAATATTGAAATATTTTAATATTCTCTGGTTGTGAGCTGTTGATATTTTTTTAGTGTTTCTCTTTTATATATTACAATCATGTCCATAAATTAAGAATTACTCAGGATTACACGGAAATCGATCTGTAGAGCAAAAATTTCACCTGTAGAATTTTCATTCACATCTTCATGAATAATATACAAATTACAGGAAGCCATCAGATGATGCCGAAAGGGCGTCAAAATTACGAGAGTGTTAGAGAGGGATATATATGGAATAGTGGTAAAGAAGCAAAATTGTTCATAAGCGTTCTATATGTCAACCAGTGCCACGACCGAAGAGTTATCGCACTGAGGACACATATGGATGTTCACGTCATAGTATTATCGGCCACTTGGAATGTGGTCTTACTCAGATGGAAATATCCGAGAATCTTGGTGTGTGTCTAGAGGTAACCCAAAGTGTTACCTCTAGGCTTTGGCAAAGATTCCAAGATTACGAAAATGTCAGCAGATGCTACAGTACAGTTCGCCCCCAAATTACAACGCCGAATTAAAACTGGTGTAACGTCTTTGCTGGAAGCGTCTAAAACTCAAGTGTGGAGAATGTTGTGTCCTCTAGTGACAACAAGGAAGAGTTGGAGGAGTGTTGTGTCCTCCTTCAACAGTGAAACAAACTGTTGAAAGCAAACTGAACACACTAGAAACAAGAACTGTTAAAAGCAAACTTTACAGGCTTGAAACGAAACGAGACGAGCGAGTGAACGGGATGCGCTGTAGCGACTTGGTAGAAAATAGTTTGAAAAATGATTTAAAAAAAGAAACGTTAAGCTTTTTGGCTGTCTAAGACAAGAGAAAAAAAAGCTTAGGAGATACTCTTGGAGTATAAAGTACTTGGAGTAAAAACTGAGAAAATACTTGGCGTAGACTTAAAATTAGAGAATTACAGACTTAAAATTAGAGAGAAATAAATTTTTCGTTTATTACAACATTTGGCCGTGACGATTCATTTTACACTACCTGTACGTCACACCGGTATTAGGCATAAAACTTCGAAAAGAAGCGGGCAGAGCTCAGCATCCTGCTCGCACACCTGTCAGATGCGTTCCGCTTACAGCACCACACTGTTGCCTGGAGCATCGTCACAGTGGGCTTGTGTGTTGTTTTCCGATGAGTCCAGGTTTAGCTTGCGGTCTGATTCATGTCGGACTTGCTTACGTACGAGCTTGCTGGGGACGCGAGTTGCAGCCTGTCAATCACCTCCTACATGTGTACCTGAACTTCAGAGCATTATTTGCTGAGTGTGACTAATTTTTTCAAGGACTGCTCGATAATTTGTTTCCCAGCATGTCTAAGCTTTGTACTGACTGTACTGCATCACACGGTGACATACAATGTTTTAATCGTCATTCCAACCTTTTAATCTCAAGTAGCTGAATAGTGCGACGTTAATATTTACCGACTCGCCTAACCCTGCAATATTATATTTTTGTGAAATGGGTAATTTTTTTAATGTTTGCTCCAGTGAGCAAAAATCGTAATTTTTAGGAATAGTGTCATACATACACCATCTTTTTTGTTCTTTATCTTTTGTTTCAGTTATGGGATTTATGAATAAGTCATGTTTGTTTTGTTTCTTCACTTCTATTTGATGGAGTCCATTACCCGTAAATTATGGACATGAGTGTATTATTATTATTTTCAATTTGTTAGAATTTCAAAATACTACTTGAGCCCATCATTGTTTTTCGCTTTGCTTGCTATAAATCCTCTCTTAGAAGTGAAATATATATATTTCACATTTAACTATTATAATCATAATTTATTAACGTTTTAATGATATTGATATATGTCAATAAATCCATGTCTTGCAGACAATGCTTAAATTTTACCTCCTAAACGTCTCCCTATTCAAACATTTATGAAGCTCTGAAATATTAATCTGAGACTCAATCATCGCTCTAAAGTTTCATGATGCTTCGAAATTCATAAATCAAGTGGTGGGCTACTAAAGTTTCAGGCTGTCTAAATGGCGTTACCATTTCAATTTCGCCGTCGGTCACTTTTAATGGCCACATATCTCACTCGGTGAGAACTTTCCCTTCAGTGCGCTCTCAATTCGTCGAAAATAGATTAGTCATGTCTCGTCAAAATTATTGATCGTCCCACGACCTCGCCACTAGTTTGAATTGAAATCAGAGTTGAGGACTTCTTGCATGCTCTTTCGATTTCAGTGATTCGAATTCCGTTGTAAGAGAGTATTTCGCCGACTGTGTCCTGTCTTATATCCGCTAGGTTAACCTATGCCTAGTCTTTCATCGGAGACTCATCATTGCGTCGTTAAGACACTTTATTTAAAATACCTTTTAAATATTTCAATATATCTAATTAAAATTTTGTGAAATCTTCATTGTTTTATAATGACTGTTTGCAACCGTGATTCTAATAGTGCATATAAATGCATACATATATTTTTTGATGTTTAGGGTCAGTTGAATTGGAACATACTTATACATACAAAATTGTTTTAAGAATATTATTACAAACAAATAACATAAATTTTTTTCTTAAATCAATTCCTACTTTAAATGAATAAATATAAAGTATTTCGTTAATTGATGCATTGGGTGTGCATTGTTGTAACAATGCACACCCGGTTTGGCTGAAAAACTGGTTTTCGACGTCAACTTTTGTCATCGTTTTAACCGTTACATTGCTACAACAATGGAGACGAATTTAAGTTGGCGTCGAAAATCTGTAATTAATTTAATTAAATTTATGAATTAATATTTGAAAGAACTGTATTATCAAGTGTCATCCACTATAAGTTTAAAAAAATTATTTGAACTTGATTGGATGAATAGAAAGTATTTTATTAACGATTGTAAATTTAAACAAGATAGATATATAAATAAGTAAATATGTAGAGAGTGAGCTAATAATAGGAATTGAAAAAAAAAGATTATTGAAATGCAATTTTTTGGCAAAAAGTGAAGGAGTAACATTTTCAAAACACTCTCCTTTTATGAAAAATGCTTCAAAAATAATATTTTGTCAATATATATTTGAGACTTCTGTACAAAGCCTGAACTAGGATTTTCGAACTATATATTTTAGAAATGGAATTAATTCACATTTTAACATATCAGATTAGAAAAAGTTATTCATTAAAAGGAAAATGTTTTGAAAATGAGTCATTCTTTTTTCATTTTTTGCCCAAAAGTTACATTTAAATAATTGTTCTTGTAATAATATTTTAAAAAAATTCTTATATCTATAACACTAAATATCAAAAAAATTATTCGTTCATGCACTTTTTCAAAATAGCGGTTCACCGTAATTCAAAAACACTGAAAAGAACCTACTCTGTACACGTTTAAGGTATCCGACTACGTTCGGAACAATGATTTTAAAAAAGCGCATAAATGGACAATTTACATGATATTTAGTGTCACTTAGATTA
>BMAV01025182.1:87128-100005 GCA_019973955.1 Trichonephila inaurata madagascariensis | reverse complement strand
GTTTGAGTAAAAATCGAAGAACTATCTGACCGCAAGCTTTCCATAATAGTATCACTGGGAACCGAAATTCCTGCTCCGAACGTGCGTGTATGTTCTAACCTAATACATAAAAACAAACTATCGTCTTTTCGCCCTTTATATCCAGAATTAAATCTTCTTCTTTCAGCTCTTGGTAAGAACTAACTAATTTGGAGGACAGCTTAGCTACTCGTTTTACACTTTCAAACTTAATTGCTACTCTTCTAATAAAACTTGCTTTTCCTCTTTTACATCCGAAAAACGATGTCTTAAATTATAAATGAGATCTTCAGGATAATGCATTACTACTATGTCACGTACCTTTAAAAATCTCTTTAATGCTGTCTTCGTCAAATGTTAAAATTCCTGAATTTAACTCAAAACGCATTTTAAAACCGAAAAATGTCTGCAATTTCGGAGAAAATTTTCAGAACTGCAATTCATACATTTTTTTTTTTTTCACAACACAGCGTTTTAAAAATTTTGTCATCCTAATTTAAAAAGTTATCTTTTCCTTTTACACTTGAAGTGAAAACTCGTTTAGCGTTATTCTATAAAAAAGACAAGATATGAAACACATTTTATATATATACCATAAATAAATGGACGAATTTGTGGAGTCCTGTTAATTGTGTTATCCTTTTAAAATATTATGCTTAGACAGTTTTGAATATCTTTTCGAATCAGCCACTAACAAAACTAATATTTTTTTTTTGGGGGGGGGGGGGGCACTTTTTCCCCGCAGACGCTGAAAAATTTAAATCATTTAACAGTAATAATATTAGATGCCAGCATTCATTCATGATAAACAACAAATATTTACTTACCACAGTTTATGTTGCACATTTTTAATGAAGCCCAAATATTAATTTATAGAAATGAGTATATTCAGAAACGTGCGAAATAGATTTTTATAACTACGTCTTGGTACCCGCGTTGGCAGCCCAGAATCTAAACGCTTCGTGGATATTTCAATTTTACAAAATACAATTGTGTTTATTTAATTAATCCATACCAAGGGCGACCCCACGTTTATCTAGTGGGGTAACATACCTGATGAAAATGCATTTATTAGCAACTATGAAAAACAAGAAAAGGAAGGGGATGACTTTCCAGTGTGTTTTTTTTTTCAATGATAATATATTTTAATTTTATTAAAATGCGATATTTCGGATACAAATTTCAAAACAAAAAATAAAGGTTTCAAGTACTATAGAATTTTTTAATTTAATAACACTTTTTTTGTCTTACTTATAAGGCTGTCATTGCGTAATTTTATAGAATATAAACTAAACAAGGAATATGTTTTCAGCTGTTGTAAAATGTTCCACCATAAATGTTCTATTCAGACTTCTCTATCCTACAGAGAGCAATTCTCTTTCCTGCTTGAATCAAAAAGAAATTTTTTCTGATACGAACTGTGTTCCTTAATTTATTTTCTGTTATCATACTAAATAGGATTTTTATAGGTAATGTCGAAGGAGATTTCTTTGTATTTATATAATGCTTCTATAATGTAAAGACTTCATATAATAAATATATCGATCCGTCAAAAGCGTATAAGAAAATTAGAAGTTTTTGGCCCAAAAATATATTCTGTTTCATTCGGGATCTTTCGCATCCAACAGAACAGCCTTAATTTTTTCAAGATTATCGATATTAGGTTCTATTTTAATGTCAAATTATTCTAAAATAAGATTGATGTATAATTTGTGAAAAATTTACTTTGTATCTCATTTGAATTGGAAAATTCACCTACATAAATTAATTAAAAGTGGAAGAGCATGGAGATTTGTTACAATTTTCAAGTATTTGAATTTTTACATTCTTGCCTATTGATTTTTTAAAGCGAACATCCGAAATTGAGAAATTGCATTATACATTCAGTTTGTGATTTTAAAACGCATTCCAATTCCTGTATTTTGGTTTCTCCACATTATAATGCAATAATTTAATGCACATTTTTTTAAAAAAATATTTATACTAATGAAATTGTTTTTCTAAATGTACTTCGTCAGTGTTCAAGCCTATTTGGGCTACTTATAGTGATCTGTAAGAGTGATTGCCTCTATGTTTCTGGGGGGCACACCAAATCCCAGATTAAGTTGGTGTAGAGAATCATATATATAAACAATTGGATATTGGTAAAGCTCGCAACCTAAATTTTTATTATAATTTTTTATATTATTTAATTCATAATCTTTTCCATCTTATTGAAACATACATTGAGCAATATGTTTTAATAATATGAGCAATTTAAATCCTTAAACCTAAATTTAATCCATTTGTGTTTAATTATAGCATACGTCTCGTGTGCTTCTCGATTTTGAAATAGCATTCAATAAATTACTTCTTTTCATGGACATATTAAGTTAAACTGCACTTATGAATTTGTCTTTTATAAAGACAAAAAATAAAGTTAATTAGAGCATTTAAAATATCTGCTACTAATTGATAAAGATTATAATGAAGCAATGAATTATTACTTTGTTACCGAGGGCTGCGTAAATGTATGTATAAACCAATATATATTTATAATGAAAGGTTAGTTGCTTGTTTTTATTCCAACTTTACTGCCAATTCTTTAAATGTTGAATAATTGTAGAACTACTATATTAATTTATCATAAGATTATTATACTTCAACAAAAACAAGCAAATGTTGAATGTAGAATTCCTGAACATTTTTATTCATTTTGGAAAAAATCTTGTAATTATAATTTTTTCTTCTTTTTTTCGTGTTGAAACTTTCTATCCTTATCATTAACAGTTCAGAATACAAAGTTATATTGTAAATAGTAATAAGAAATTAAAGTATGATTTTTTGGTCATTATATTGCTAGCGGGAAGTACCATTTTTTTTCCCCCTGGATTTCCTTTTTATTAATTTAATGGCAAAAGTTATCAAGAAATTCTCTTGCTTTTATATTTCAAAATTTTATTTCAAATTTTCTTCATGGATCATACGAAGTAATTGAAGATAAATTTAGGAATAATATTAAGTATCATCACGATGGAATGTTTATCACAATTTTTGATTTAGATAAAGGTATTGTTTTTGGCACCACATTTTAAAAATTGAAGTTATCTGTGAGTTTTCGAACATGTTCAGTTTTTAAAAATATATAGTCATAAAATGATATATGCAATGCACATGAACAAAGTGTTAATTGTTAACATCGCATTATGAAGTTAAACAAGGGCTCAGGGGCGTAGCTACCGCCGTATCAATGATCCCCAAGCTATAGGGGCCCCAACGCGTGTAACTAAGGTCCCACTTACAAGGTTCTCAGATGTGAAATGGTGCCCCGAAGGAAATTTTGATACAGGGCCCACTCAAAATTACAGGGCCACTACGCCAATGAAAGGGCTACTGATATCGTAATTTTAACCACGGTTTGATGACGTAGCGCTGCTTCCGCTGGCACTCTGCTCTTCAAAGTTCCACACCATGTCGTCGTAAGAACTTTGAACCCCAACAGATTTAACGTTTATCATTCAATCTACGCGACCCTAAACGACAGCAGGACTCGAACCCATTATTCGATGAAAATAACACTAGCCACGAGTTTGCAACTATTACCTGGTCTATCGCAGCTATATTATGACAATTCATTATTCTTTTTAAAATCCGTGTAAAATGAATGATGTTTTTGGTTCTTTCACCAACTATTCATTCCAAGAAGGAATACACGCTGTTATTTCTGCTATTGATATTGTTTAACATTTTGCATTAGTTTGGTATTTCTTAAGTTTTCTTTCATAAACTGTGGTTTATTACTGAGATTCATTCTTCTTTACCATTTACTGTATGGCAGAGTATATTGACGCTATGGTATTCTTTGTAACTTAAACTTCATTTTATTTATGGGGAAAATGCTTTATTAAGCAGCTAAAGCGTATGTCATCTCTCATATCAGAAAAAAAAATACGGCACAAAATTAATTAGTGTATAGCTAAGTTGATTTTAAGGTAAAATATAATTTAAAATCTTTGATACAACTCTTAAAATTGCCTCTGGAGATTTTAGAATTGCTTTTGATCTCCACTTTGATCTCCATGGAATAAAAACATTCAATTAAAAGTTAATGCAGACTAAAGCATTGAGTAAGGTTAGCAAAATAATAACATTTTCATCTTTTAACACTTTTTAGTTGCTAGCATATATAAAAATATCTTCAAAATTCTCAAACTAGTAATTATTCAGAATGATTAACATGGTTGAATTAGAAGAAAAAATTATCTTTCCATATTGTAAAACTTAATCGATTAGCATACTTCATTTGACCTAGTTTTATGATGCTAATTATCTGTTTGGGATTGGGCGTATATTGTTACACCCTATTGATTAACTTACGATATATTTTTCGTGTGTCAGAAATTAATAATAATAAGGGAAGACTTATCTTACAAGAGATTCCCATTATTTTTTATATTTAGTCCCTGTAATTTATTTAAAGCGAAAGATGTGTAAATTATAATCTTGGATTCCAAAATCATCAGTCACTGGTTAAAATGTATTTAGTGTCTTACCGTGTACTTTTCCTGCTCTACACATGATTTTTTCCTCCTTGTACTGAGCAGAAATCGTTATTTGAAATGAGGTCTTAAACTCCTTAAGCTTTATAATTTTAAGTTTTAAGCTTTATAATTTGAAGTAAAATTCTAAAGCCTCTGTTAAGTGTCAGTTTTTCATAATTTCCAAGTAACACATACAGACAAATCTATTAAAATTTTGTTGGAATCTATTATTTTTTTAATCGTCGGTTGCTTTTTTAACGTACTTATACCCTAAGAGTGAGTGATATTGTTATTGGCATTTTATATCATTCATGCATTTTAATTGATTGTGTCGCTTTTATTTCTTTCTGTTTTAAAACTCGCAAATGGCACGCAAGATATTCGAAAGAAAGCAGAATAAGACGTGAAATAGAAACAAAGTGTATGAGACAATGATAAATCTTTTATTTTATGTAAATGATTTTTTCCCTGAATACACTGTTATTTGTTATAAACAAATGCTACGAAATTTAGAAAACAAAGTATATTTATTTCTACTTCTATAATAATTTTCACATATATCACCATTTTCAATAGTATTAATTTTAAGTCTTACTCGATTTGTTGCTTTGTCTGTTTATAAAAGAATTATTACTCTGATAAACTAATATTGAACGATTTCATGGCACATGTTTGTTTATTTGTTTTTATCTTGAATTCATATCTCCGAAAAAATAATTTGCAAAACACATTTTCTTCTTATTATCAAAATGCGTGTTATAAAAAAGCATTTTTTGCAATTAAAGATAGCAATATCTTCATTCTGCTCGTCTTTCTTTATTTTCTTTGATCGACTACTGTTCATGTTCATGTCCTAGAATTAAAGAAATACTCGAGAATTTACTATGACTTGATTATTTTATCTGTTATTTGAAAACATCTTTCAGAATTCTTTTTCCTGCCATGTACATTCAATACGAAAACTATTTGCAAACCATAACCGATGTCCTGAAATAAGAATCAACAACATGAGTTTCGAATTTGATATTGTGATACGGATATTTGCAAAGTATTTAAGGCTCTGTGAATTTAGAGTACTGTATTTTACCTTAAGCTATTTTGCATGTGATGTTTTGTTCATTTCCTTTCATAGCCCACAAAGAGAAATAACTTCTCTTCATAAAACCATCATTTCTTTGAATATCAAACCCTTCTCGAATCTTATGTACAATTTTTGTTTTGTGTTAAATGTATAATACAGTAAATTTTTACAGCTGCAAATTCTAAATTTAGTGTATTTTTTATTTATTTATTTATTTATTTTGTTATAATTTAAATGTGACGACTATTTGAAAGTTACTTCAACAGGATAAAGTAACGTAAATTTTTTCACACTTGCTTCTAAACTGTTCATTAAGAGTGACTGAAGCCTTTAATGACATAAAAAGTACGTTTCATGTAAAAAAAATAATTGTTTTAAATTTGCAAATTACTCGATTGTTTTATTAATTTAATGTTGATCACAGAAAATTATGTTGTATCATTTTAAACTTTGAAAGCAAAGAAGAATTCATCTCAAATTACAAAAAAAAAGTAAATGTAAATTGCAAAAAAACAAACCAATGGGTAGTTTATTTTAAATGTAAAATGTGTTCGATTTGGCAATTATTGAGAACCATTGTTTCTATTTAAAACTTTTGCGCAATTTTAAATAAATTCTTTTTTTTTCTTTTTTTTATCCTTTACATAATTAACACTAGAGTTTTAAAAAATTAATGGGATTGCAGTGAAAGAGAGAGGAAAGAGAAAGCACCAAGACCATTCTGTCTTTTGTTAAATTCAAGTTAAAAGGAAATTAATTAAGTAAATGTGTTTTCTATTTTCTTTTTCTTCGTCTTTATCGCTTACTTTTTTCATTCCTTTTATCTCAGAAACAGATATGCATATTTTCGTAAAATGAATGTTATGCAATACAATTAAGCCTTCAGTTAAATTGTGGGAAAAATCTTTTTTTGCATGTACGCGTACCTCGGTGATTTCTCTAATGAATAAATTTACTTAAACATGTTTTCATAATCGCTGATTTTATTTTTATTTCCTTTTTAAGAAAATTAGATCCATATTTTACAATTCCTCTTTTCACATGAAAAGTTCTTTTTTTAATGAATGTTTTCACAGTTTTCTATAGTTGGAGAAAAAAAAATTTTTTTTTTTCACGTTATTTTTTTTCTTTTCCTTTTTCGCACTTATCTCTATTTTTCTTCTGATTCATTTGTTAAAATTAGGGGAGTATATGTAGCAATGAAATCTTCAGAACTGTTTTTACCAACGCATTTTTGAAAACTTCATCTTCAGTTCAAAAAACTAGCAGACATTATTTTAAATGATATTTATGCATGCTTACAATCTTTATATATATAAAAATCATCTGTGCGTGTGTATGTGACTAGACTCCTTCTAAACGGCTGGACCGATTTTGATGAAATTTTTTGTGGGGGTTCAAGTGGATTTGAGAATGATTTAGATTCGCAATTCGGTCCGATATCGCGACTAGTTAAAAGATATTAATTAAAAACATTGAACTCAATATTCACTTGCATTGTTGTAACAACGTTATTGTTATAAAAATGACGTAAGTTGGCGTCGAAAATCGATTTTCAGCCAATCTGGCCAAACCGGGTCTTCATTGTTACAAAATTGCTTACGAATGATGCTTTTTAGCATTTTTAATTAATATCTTTTCAAATAATCTTGATATATATAATTCTTATGTGATGTGTATGTGACTGAACTCATCCTAAACGGCTGGACCGATTTTGATGACATTTTTTGTGTGGGTTCAAGTAGATTCGAGAATGGTTTAGATTCACGTTTCGGTCCAATATCGCAATTAGTTAAAAAATATTAATTAAAAACCTTGAAAAAGCATAATTGTTTTACCCCTGTGTGCTGTTTATTCTGCTACTGCGTGGCAAGAGAAAAAAAAGAAAGAAGAGGGGAGAATTTCCCGATATTTTCGCCGTTTTTGAAATTGCAATCTAATTTTTCTATCAAAATCAGACAAAAAATAATTACCGAATCGGAAAAATTATTCATTTCGCCACGATACGGCATATATCTTTATATATGTAATTCTGTGCGTGTGTATGTGACTGAACTCCTCCTAAACGACTGGACCGATTTTGATGAAATTTTTTTGTGTGAGTTCAAGTAGATTCAAGAACGATTTAGATTCACAATTCGGTCCGATATTGCAATTAGTTAAAAATGCGCCAAAATTATGTAAGGGCACGCGATTGTTCATAAAAAAAATAGTGGGCAATATTCTTGAGGCCACTATTTTTTAGTGGCAAACTTCAAGGTGATGTTGTACTTCTACCACAGATCCCAATGATTCTGTCAGACTCATCTACCCATTCAAATATTTGCAATTTCCAATTCGCTTGGCATTTGCTATGACCATTAATAAGTCACAAGGTCAAACAATGATAATGTGTGGCTTAGATTTAGAAAAACCCTTGCTTTTTGCGCGGCCAATTATGTTGCATGTCCGTGGTTTGGCAAACCATCGCATTTGTTTGTTTATATCCCTCAAGGATTAACCAAAAACATTGTACATTCAATGGCATTACGATAAATTTATTTTTTGTGCATTAAAAAATATACCTGTTATTAAAATAGCTCGAGTTTTTTTTATCTTTTTTTTACCCTTTAATCAATACAAATTTAAGTTTCTATTCAGAATAGCTTCTATATTCAACTTAGTCCGTAGTAAATACATACTCACACGCAATCGATAGGTCGAATTGTGGTAATTGTACATGTGATGATATCAGGTATTGTAATAACTTGCTTTATAAAAAATTTCATGAAAACGGTCCAAATTGTTACAAATGTTTTCAGTTTATATTAATTGGAATTTTGTACACCGTACAATATAAAACTCTTTTTCTTTTTTTTTCAAGCAATTTAGTTCTGTTAAAGTAAAACCAGTTGGTTTAAGAAGATCGACATTCCTTGCTACCGTGAAATTGGGTATTTTTGCATAATTTTCTCGACTGGTTCTTTTTACTTAATCTCTAAATTGGAAAAAATTTAGTATTTTTCGAAATTTTTTTAAACGTTTTGTTTTTTCTTGTGTGTGTTTATTAAAAATATTCAATCACCTATTTAAATTTAATTTTGTTAATTATAATTCATATATTTAAGAATATATATAATACGCGTAAATCATTCACATATAGTTAGTTCAAGGAAAATTTTTCAACGAATCCACCAAACGATTTTAGCATTATGAAGTCAGTTAATGATCTTAAACGTGAAGTTTTATTCATTAAAAATAACTCGGTCTTACATAACAGACACACTTTTTAATTGCATCCCAAATCATGTTTTACATACCACTTGTATTAATTTCCATTTATTGTATATTTAGTTCCAACGAATGTTTTTCATTAAATATTATCGAAACTAATATATATAAAATTTTAGAAGAAGAATTCTATTTGTGCTGTCATAATTTTTCTTGTTTCTGCAATTCGATGAAATAAAGTTTTTTAAAGTTCTTATTTTTCCACTTTCTTTTTTCCTATTACTTCGTTTTGATGATATATTATTAGTATGTTTGTTTAATCCCTAAGTATTGGAGCTGACTACAGTTTCCCAATAATTATTGATTTTATGTACATCTTCATTTTGTGCGCCTAACAACTTCTATGGATTCAACCTTTCTTGGAAATGTAATCCCTTACAATTGTGAGCCCTAAGAGCATATGATTTTTGTGTTAACATTTTATTACTGGCTTTTTTTACGTGGATGATCTGAATTTATAATTAAATAATATTAATTATTGTGTCTTAATAGTATACATGTATTTGAATTGTTATATTTTCATTTCTGTGTACGTGAGTGCAGTATCTGGCCAATTTTTTTAAAAAAAATTGACCGAAATTTGCAGAAATTATTATTATTATAATTTTGCTGTATGTGTGTCTGAAAATGGCGCATTTAAGGCCTAGTTGCTCTCAAAGGACTTTAAATGTAAAATCGAAGAGAGGCCAAATGAATTTTAACGAACATGCGAGTCCTGTTTTTATTTTAAATTTTCCGAATAATGTGTCCTAACTCAAGCTTCTTTACGCACAAATTTTCAAACATTTTAAAGCTTATCTTTTAACCTTTAATAATTGCCTAATCGGGAATTGTTTACTTTACAGTGAGTTAGCAACTCTGCAACTTTGCGTTTTGTTCTTAGACCCATTTTACGAAAGGGCATCAGCAGGTTCCGAATTCTCGCGACGATGCTGTTTAAAAATACAAACTGTAAATACAGTTTTACGCCTGTAAAAGATGTTTACTGACACGCACTATCTCTCCCTCTCTCTTGCATATTTTATTCGCGATACATGGCCGGCGTTGTTTCTGTGGTGTCATGGGTTTGAGTACTGCTGCCACTAAAAACCCTCCTTGTAGAGGCCTGATGTGTCGTAGTCTGCAAATTGGAGAGTGGAATGCCGGTTCAGGTGTCGTCTTGGTTACTTGATCGTGATTCACTATTACGAATTCCGTCGCTAATAGACTTCGTGTTACTTCTGATGCCACTTTAATTAAAAAGAATTGACTGTACCATCTTATACAGTTTTGTTAAATGTTTTTCAAGCTCCCTTGAGTGTTTATATAGTCATAGGAAAAGAAATATTTTTTAACTCGTAGAATTCTGCAGCTTATGATTGATTATTCATAAACATAAAAGTGCGCTGTATTTTGGTTCATTTATCGTAAAACATTCATTTCAATCAACTATCTTTTCAAAAATCCGTTAGTAGTTCCTGTTCATATCTTTTAGTCATACTTTGAAAATTTTAATCAAGTTAGATCAGCGATACTCAACCTGCGGCCCACTGAGCCGTTTCAAGTGGCCTGGTCATGACCCATTACTCTGAAAAATTCAGTTATTTAAGTACAATGTATTAAAAATTTGGTGGGAAATTGACAAGAAATCAAATCTATCAATTTTGCTTTTTTTCTGTCGAAGTCGTACGGCTGCGAATTGATATTCTTTTTTCTATTTGTAACGATTACGATTAGTGATAACAGACAACAGTAGATAAGCTACAACTTCATGGTTGGAACTAATTTTTAACAATCCTTCATACCTTGCAAGCGAAAAATATTAGTATGTTTTGGAGGTTGACTGTTTTGTAGTGAAAAACAAACATGGATCAGCACTTGTTTGATTTGTCACGAAAGTGCAGTATTAAAAAATGCCAGTAAACAGGAATCATTCAATGACTCTTTCCCTCCAAGATTTCTTTTAAGAGAAGTAAATAGGCTTTGTGTTGAGTATTCTTTACAACAGCAACAAAGTGTTTTGTCAGTGGTAATGTCACAAGCAGGAACAGAGACATCTTATTAAGTTTGTTATACTATTGATAATCATATGAAACCGTTTACTAATGCAAAAATTATGAAGAAGCGTTTCTGAAATTCTTTTAATTTAGTGTTAGTAACAAAAGTAATTATATATATATAATATATATATAAATAATTAAAAGAAGCAAAACAAGAGTTACAACATTTTGACCAATTTTGCACATTTTAAATTTCCAATGTTATCTTGATCTTAAAGCATTTCTCCCCCTCCCCCTTTTAACATGTTGCGCCCCAGCAGAAAAAAGGTTGAGTACCCCTGGGTTAGATTGTACTTAGTTAAACCTTACAAATTAATAATTCTTTGGGTTCAATTAATAATTAAACTTACAAATTTATAATTCTTAATAAGGGTGCAATTTATACAAAACTTTTTAACCTAAGGTTTTCATAATTTTTTTTGGTTTCGTCCTATGTGTACGTGTTACATAAAAGAGATTTTGTGTTCAAAATTTCATAAAAAGCTAGCAATTTAATTTTTTTTATGGGAAAAACTTGAAATTTATGAAGTGATTTTAAAACGCTACTCCTCCTACAAATATTGCCGTACATATATGAAATTTGATTTACAAGTACGTCAAACTTTGTATAGCAAAAGTTGATATGGGTTTTGCGATAATATGATTGGTATTCGGTCAATACTTCGTTTTATAAATGCTTAATGAAAATTCCTTAACAAATGTGTAAATTTTAAATTCAATTATATTTTAAACAAGTATTGTTTTGACTGAAAAATGCATACAACTTTTATTCCATGTACTATTAGCAACAAGTGAAAAAATTTCCAAATATTAGGCACAATAGAAAAACAGCCTTAGTATTTAAAATGAAAACAAACTAGTTATTTTATCTTTCCGAGATAAGTCAGTTTAATGTTTTGATTTGCCATTGGAATGTGAATAAAACTTAATGTAAAAATTATCATAGCTCTGCGTTTTTTAAACTTAGAGCTATCAAATTTTGTGAGATCATAGAAAAGTATATAAAGGATAATTTAGACTAAAAAAATTAGATTTGATATTTTGACCGATTTTTTTTCAATTGAATCTTATTGTGTCCGAAACGATCTGTCCGAGTGTGAAATGAGGGGTTATAATCGTAAAAGAAATCTTCCAAGCAAGCGACTTAATTAAAGCTACGCTTCACTGCGATTAGCTTTCAGTTGTGATGTTGATTAAATTTAAAATTAATTGAAGGATATATAAATAATTCCTTAATGAGTAATTCGATTTTTTTAGTATTTTTGTACATTTTTTTAAATGCCAAATGATTATCGAGTCAACTGATTTCGGGAGCAAAATAACCCTTTGCAATTCGAGATCAAAAGTTCCCAATATTTTGATATTCAAGTAATCAGCGTTCTGGTATTTCTTTAGATTTGTTTTAAAACTGTAAAAATGCAGTCTTTTACAAGTATTGCAGCAAAATGTGATGTATCTCCTAATTTCATTTATATTTTTCACTTATTGTAACTGCTAAGCATTTCGTTTTGCTGTATTTATTCACTTGCGTCTCGCCCTTTTTTTTTCCGTTTGCTAATGTCTGACGGCTCTTTCTTTTTTAATTATGCATTTCCTGCTCACTTTTGTACCCCATTCCCATCACCACAAACGTATTTTTCTTTTTCATTTCTTCGAGTTGTCAAATTTGCTCTGTTGGAGAAAAAGTTAGCAAGAAATTCGGTTTTCTTCTGAAGGAGGGGGGAAAGGAACTTTTACCGTCCGTCTGTTTTTGTGCTGCTTGGATTTTCTTTCTGTTTCGTCCTCACTAATATTTCTTCGCTGCTCGAATTTCCATTTCATTTCCGAATCGATTTGCATAAATATGTGCTTCACACACGAAATGTTGCTACTTCAATTTCTCCTCACTCTTAAGTCAGTTCGACAATTGGGGGCGAGTCACGTCGAATATGAATGTGCCTTTGCAAGAT
>BMAV01025182.1:71707-82466 GCA_019973955.1 Trichonephila inaurata madagascariensis | reverse complement strand
TTATCTATTTCGAAAGAATATGAAGAATACAGTAAATACGAAGGCTGAATACTGAATCTAATGGGCTAATTTCGAGTAGAAAATTGTATTTTGAATGTACTTCCTTGTAAATTTTCTCTAAAGTAAAGTGCAACATAAGCATTTAGTAAGGAAAGTGGAGTACATGCTTTAAAACACAAAATATTTTTAATGAATCGAAGAGTAATATTTAGAGAAACACATATAAAATAGATTTACCAACCTTTTCTGGGAGAAAATGTATGGATCAACATTTATTTTCATTCTACCTGTTAGATGAACAGTGTAATAAATAAAATTACACATGCATGAATTTACTTGGCTCAGAGTTCCCAGATAGCTCCCTTATTTCGTTTTGTAAGGAATTCTCTTATTTCGAGAATTCGGTATTTTGCATGAATATTTCCTGTTCTTATTCAGTGAATTCAATTTCAAATTAATCTATACAAGGTAGAGAATATTGGTTTTTGTACGATGTCGCCGTGATAAGTGGTGAATGGATTCCTGCCGAATGTGCGCCGCGTACCCGAGCGTTTCAAAGTGAAGTGTTTGTACTGGGGATTTGAAATGTAATCCTAAATTCAATTTCGTTGCTTTCGGAGCCTCGCTACCACCAGTTGTGTGTATACATCTAAAGAAAATTTCCTGGATCTTTTGCAACTGATCCCGGATTTCCTTCCTCTTCAAGAGGAAGGGGAAAAAATTCTCCCTCCCCCCTGCCTCTTTCAAACCTTTTGTGTAAACCAAGGTATTTTTCCTCTTTTTATTGTTCCCTTCCTCCATTCCCGATTTTTTTTTATTTCATTTCTTCCCGGATCTGGAAGTGTGCATTGATGCGTGAATTAAAACACCCAGAGGGATATATAAAACACAATAATATTCCATGTCTTTTGGAGATGTAAAGAAAGAAGGGTCACACTCATACCTCAGAAAGCCTGTAGGTGACTAACCTGTGCGATGTTTTTGAATCTTATGCATATATGCCTCATCGCCGCATATGAATGCCGATAGTATTTTTGTCGAAATGCTTCTTGCGATAAAAATAATAAATGTATTTCTCTTCGAAACGTATTTCTTCCTGAATGGGAACGGAGGGGATTACTTTATCCTCCCTCTTCGGAAAAAGCGTGGGTTGTGGAGGACCTGCTTTTGTCTCTTATTTTTCAATGCATCTCGACTGAATTTTGCTCGCTAGAATTCAATATCTTATTCGAAAGAGGCTGCATATTTGCTTCATTGCGAAGCTTTATCCATTTCCAAGGAAATAATTTTTCTATACTTCACACAGCAATTCAATCCCGTTTCTCATTCTGAATATTTAATATCGTATAAAAGTAATCCGACCGTGTCAGTCATGAAATATCGATATCCAAATTTTGAACCGAATGTATTAGCGTACCAGCTTTTGATGATACTCGGTGGTATTGAGTTTTCTCTTGGGGTTTGTAAGCTCTTTAATCAGGTTTATTGTACAGTTGCATCAAAAATGTGAAATAGAAGGATTTTAGTTTGCATTGCGTTTGTGTTTTTGAAAGTCTTGATTAAGGTTTTTGCCTTTTTGGTTTCATCGACTCTTTTACATTATCCGTTTTCAAAATATTCAGACTTTACAGTTTTCATGTCACCCAGTAGTTGTTAGAATTTCAATTTACTTTCATTTTAAAGTTATTATTGTGTTACATACATTAATTAATATTTGGATAGCCCTAATTTTGAGAGGCCACTGTACTTGACAGAAAGCTTAAAATCATAAGAAAATTATAAAATTGTATAAAAGGACTCACACACACACACACACACACACACACATGAGTCTTTTTTTTAAAAAAAGAAATCAGTGTTCTTCTACTTTGGCTCACTTTGTAGCCCTGAGAAAATCTAGATGGTTGTCTAGTTCCAGCTATGTTTGCTTTTGTGTTTTCGTAGTTACAAGTAGCTATAGCAGCAGCTCTGTTGAGGTCTTCAACACACTAATCTTCCTTGAGTAAACCTTGACGTAATCCACCCACCCATTGGACCTTAGTGGCTAGACAGTTGATCCTCGATGTCCTATTTATCGGTAAGTGAAGGTTGTTTTCAAAAGGTTTGAGCATCCTTGCCCAAGTTGGAAGGGACCATATTTTGATGGAAAGTATTAATAGGTTGTAAATGCTGCATTTGGAAATATTTCGCAAATTTTTGCCGCCAGAAGAGACTCAACAACAAAAGTTGTCCTATGACTGTATCATGTAAAATAGTACATCATGCACATTGATTTCTGAATTCTTTCTTTCCACTGTACCCATATTGTATGGGAATTTTCTGATTCATAAATTCTGAAAAAACTTATTCTTGCTTCATCTGGAAAAATGATGCTGTTTAGAAAATTGAGTTCATTTTCAATGCGACGTAGCATCTTTGCAGCAATTGAAACACGCTGTGGCTTTAAGCCGACGAGCAAAACATGTACGTAATATCCAGAGAATAAAAAATTTTTTTTTTAATCTTATGAATTCAGTAAACAGTTGTGCCTAATATCACCAACGTATAACTTATGTTGTTTTTAATCGATTGTAGAAATTAAGAACATCTGATTCGTAAAGGCTTTGTTCTGTTTAATCTATTTTAATTTAAATCATTCCGGTTAATCACTCACATGAAAATAAGAAAATTTTGCTTAGTACTGATAATGAAAGAAATTAGCTTTTGGTGTTAAAAAAATAGATGTTTTTTATATGTATTGAATAAAATGATTTGAATGACTTCATAAATTTCCAGATTTGTCTTGGAATAAGATATAAATATATTTTAGTGTTTATTTATGAGAATATGCTGTGGTTTATTTATATTCTGTGTGAAAAACTGCTTGCTCTTTGTATTATCAAATACAAACATTTTTTCATTAACTTTTTTTGTGCATTATTGCTTGTTTGATTTTAGTGCTATTTGAAGTATAATTAATATTAAAAAATATAAGTTTTTTGTTCGTGTGTTAGGTTATTTGGTTTAAAATGATATGTATATATGCCTGAGAGAGATGATTTCACGGAAATTAAAGGATTTTTCTGGGATAATGTTTTTCTTGTTGCTGTAGTTAAAAGGACGAGGAACCATTTTGGTATTTTAATTTAGTTTAACAATTTATTTTACTCATACTTTATACAACCAAACGAAACATAACACAAACACGCTCAAACAAGACAAGGGACAAAAGCTTTTTTACGTTCCGGAGATCTCAGGTTTTTATAGCTTCCTCAATCGGAAGCTTTGAGAATTGTTTTCGTTAAAAGAAGAAAACAATACTGTCATTGGTTAGAATTATTAGATGATGCATCATATTATTTTGAAATGTGCCGGTATGACAGTTTTTTTAAAAGACTTAGTTTAAGGTATCCGACTACGTTCGGAACCGTGATTTTGCAAAAGCGTGTAAATGGATATTATTTATGATATTTAGCGTCACTTAGATTAGACAATGTATATAAAATTGGGTTAAGAATAGTATTACAATAAAAAATTATTTAAGTACAATATTTTAACAAAAAAATTAACTTAGAATAACCTTTTTTCCCCAAATGTTCTCCTTTTGTAAAAAATGCTTCTATTGTGTTAATATTTTGCCTGTATATAGCTCAGACCTCTGTACAGAGGCTCAACTAGAATTTTTGAAATGCATAACTCGAAAGTCGATTTATCCATGTTTTACGAAAACAGAAGGGAGAAATTTTAAGAAAATACGCCGATAATTATTTCAAATGGTTGTAACTCTGAAAATAATGTGAATTTTTCAAAAATCATAGTTGAGCCTCCGTACAGTGGCCTGAGCTATATACAGGCAAAATATTAATACAATAGAAGCATTTTTTACAAAAGGAGAACATTTGGAAAAAAGATTATTCCAAGTTAATTTTTTGCCAAAATATTGTATTTAAATAATTTCTTTTTGTCATAATGTCCTGAGAATAATTTTATACATGTATTCTAATCTAAGTGATACTAAATATCATGAAGATTATACATTTATGCGTTTTTTTAAAATCATGGTTCCCCGAACGTAGTCGGATACCTTAAAAGATATTTCCCGTTAGCCTTACAAACTAAAGCAATTATCACGCAATGTTTGGGAGGATTCAAGATCATCATGAATTAAACAAAATCCCTCGTCAGAAAATTTAAATGGGGAATTATTAAGAATATGTTTTTCTTAATTAAAAAAACATCTTACGAATTCATACTTGAATATTCAAAATCACATCAACTATTTATTTCGTATTTTTTAATACGAAAGACGTGTAAAGTAATTTATTAGTATGTAGAATCTTCTAGTGAAATTTGAGCATCTCTCTTTTTTTTTTAATTAGAAGTTCAAGAAATAAAACACCGATGCATTTTGCAAAAATACGCCTTTCCCCGAATTAAATACGAGCATTTAATTCTGAACAGTCAGCATTTATATAGTCCATTAAAAATCTTTACATCCCTCGCGCTTCCAAAGTAATTCGATTTTCTTATAATGTTTAAGAGTCCCTTCTCTCCTCTTGAAGTGCATATTCATTGCTGTAATTAAAATGCATTAATTTAAAGAGGCAAGCTTGAAAAAATTAATAACTTTGTTAATCTCTACACCCAATCGATAGGGAAATGTGTCGGGGGTTGCTCCTCTTCGTTGACTTTTCACTCTACCACAGTATTCTTTTCCGTTCGTTTTGGAAGTGCCGTTTATTTCCTGCAGACCGAGGAATAGAAGGGCGGGTAATTAAAATAATTACCCTCGTCATACGAAATAAAAGTTAATTGTGAGAAGTTATTATCTGGCAAGGCGGCACTCTCCGGGCCCTAGATTGCGAGCGGTAAAAGGACTGGGAGTAACTTAAACGTAGCAGTTGCTAGGACTCGATAGTTAGTGGAATTTCGGTATTTAGATTCTCTTCAGAGCTGTTTTAAGTACAGGTAATGGGAAATGTCTCTCTGTTTTAATTCGGTGAGTTATTAGTGAGAATGAAATGTGATTGGTCTTATTGATTTTTCAACATTCCTATACTAAAGTAGAAGGGTGTTTTCTGTCCTTAGAATTAAATATTCTGTGAGTCTTAGCTGTGGCAGAAGTTTGGAAACATAACAATATTATTCGCCTCTTACTTTCCTTCTGATAAGCAGTACATTATTTTCCATTGAATAAATTTTTAATTACTCATTTTTTTTTCATGTCCTGTTTATCAAGTAGAATGTGCCCCCTCCCCTCGCTTTGGCTCTGATTTAAAAAAAAAAATGCGTTTTAACACGTCCCTAAAACATCTGCATTGCTTCTAATTGAAAATTGTTTATTAAATGTAGAATTCCCATTGTGGTTAAATCATTTTAATCAATCAAATTTTAATATTTTTACAAAATGAAGACTCCTTCTCAGACTTTTGGTGATAATTTTTATTGCAATTATCAATTCCAATGCATTCTTACAAGTATATAAACTACAATACATCAATATAAAAATCATCTTTTATACATATACACCCAACTCTTTTTTTTCCCCTTCCAATTCCTACTATTAGCTCACACTCTATATATTTATCTTGTTCAAATTTTCAATCGTTAATAAAATACATTTTTAAGCGCTCAATTGAGTTGAAATTTTATATACACCATTATTTTCTTGACAATTCAGTAATTTAATTATAATTAGTAAAAATTGATTAAAACTAATTATTCAAAGAATTACAAATACAGCCACGTTGGTATAGTAGATCAAGTCACTCAGACATATATGGGCATAAACCAATCGTCTTCTGATTACACTGTCAAAATTAAAATTTAAAAAAAAAAATTGGAAGGAGGGGGATTTGTGCTACATCAAAAAATTTATTGATGAACCATGTCATTTCAAAATCGTATTAAAAAAAAGTGTTAAATATAATTAATAACATACTGGATTTACATAAAATGTAATGAGAACTATTTTTTTTCTGACTCAACTGTACGTATCGACGTAATGGCACCAAGCGGGTTCAAAAGAGGAAGAAATCGGCTTCAAAACACCTCTGGTATCAATTGCGTACGAACTTCCGAGTTCATTGTATTGTCATTTTAATGAAATCCTGTAGGTTCGTTCCATCTTAGAAAGTATAACATTCTGTCGAATAACACTACGCCGTTAAATTATGTGCGAATCTCGTAAAATCGGCCATTGAGTCAGTGGCTATGAGCTAGCGAGATGGTAAGTGTTTCAAAACGATTGAGAGAATGTGGAAGCTGAGCTCCTCGTAGGACGTCCATCCACGAGTTGAAGGGCAATCTGTGCGTTATGTCTTCTACTCAGACCAATGGTTAAGTGTTCGAATGATCGTAGACCAAGTTAGAATTGATAAAATGACTGTTCGCGTCATCATTATGATGGATTTTCTTATATGAAAAATACTTGCCTAGCTCATCTTGAAAGTTTTGGCACTTGATCTAAGGCAGCCTCCTTGCACACACATTCCTGATCTGATCTCGGCCGACTTTTCCTTGTTACCCTGAGTGAAGACAGCCCTCAAATAACACCGCCATGGGACCGCAGCAAAGGTTTCAACAGCCTTTGCGCACCACTTGGAGGATATTCCTTAAAAGATCTACCGAGGTGCCTTCAAAACAGGGAAATCTCATTGACCGAAGTGTATCAACTCCCGAAGTCTTATATTGAAGAATTTTAATTGTTTCTATCGATATCTTTAATGATTTCCCCCCGAATTCGCTGTCATTACTTTTAATACCACTTTGTATATTTTTAAATAATATACTGTACTTCATTACCGATTCAAGACAGCTCAAAATTTATTTCATTCATTCCTTTTTTTATTGAAGATTTTATATTTCTTGTAAATTATACTTCTTTCTTGCTTTTTCCTTTGGAGAATTACCATTTCTTCCGTTCTTTCTAAAGGAATTGAATTAGAAAAGTTTCCTTGATAAATATACCGTTTTTCTCTTGAGGCTAATTTATTTTTTGAATTTTCTCACTAAAGGATAGAAAATTCTTAGAAGTACTGAAGTAATTGTACGTGCTTAAAATGTTGAGGTTTTGAAATCCATCTGTGGGAAAGCAAATTAATTCTCTGAAGACTCTTTTTAATCTGAAATTTCACTCGTTTTTTCAGACGTGTAATTTCATTTCAATGCATAAAAATAATATTTAAATTGCTAAAAAGATATTTCTATTAAGTTCCCATCTTGATGCTTTAAAATTGTTCCTTTATAAGTTACTTTTAATTATATTGTTTTGACAAAGTATTCTTTCTATAAATCATGAAAAGAATGAAATTAATCGTGTTTCTGTGCCAATTATTAATTCAATAAATGTTTTATTGAATTGGGATTTTTACACTTTGTTAATGTGCAACTATGTATAATAGCTAATTCTATAAAGTACAGTAACGATGGGTGGAACTGAGAGAGAGCTTTGTACTCATTTATCGACCCCACTGAAGAGTTGAAAGGCTGAGTCAACCTTACCCATCCCGGGGTTTGAATCTCTGACATGTGGCGTGAAAGCGCGATGCACGAACCACTCAGCTACTGGACTTCTGTGTGATATATTATAAAACATTGAGAGAGAAATATTTCTAAAAGATAGAAAACTCGTACTGCACCGATTTCTTTTTTTTCCCCTTTAAGTATCTTTTTCTTTATAGATGATACGCTCGGAAGCCAAATGCAGTTTAGTTCAGAAAAGAAAAATTTAGAAAAGTAATATACATTTTTTTTTAAATTTTTGGTTTATTAATTTGATTAGAAGATTAGAAAAGTGTATAAAGTGTCTTTCTCCCACTCCAAGAGTAGGCTTTGAAACAAAACCAAATATGTAAATAAAAACAAGTATTTATTGGGACAATGACAGTATTTTAAAACTGGTAGGACTTATACCTTTTGGCAGCTGATGAGTTAAGATAATATATTTTATGCAAAAATAATGCAATAACATTTAATTGCCATAAATTTATTCATCATAGCAAACGTCTTCTGAGTTATTTAAATCGGAGTTTGATCCCCATGTGTAGCTCTTAATGTCCTGTGAAATCGTGTTTTATTGGAGGTATATACTAAAGAAACGCGTCAGACTGACCACTTGACCGGAACATCTGCTCATGCACTTCAGGGCCCTGGGTCGCGTATACTGAGTTGGGCACCATAGGACCTGGCCCTCATGGGCTGTTGCGCCACTGAGTTAAGTTATTTTAAGTTTATTAATGTATTTATTTTTTGATATTGATTTATCTTTAGGTTGCAATAATGATTAATCTATCTACCTTTTTTTTTTTACTTCCCTTCCTACACACCTACCTATTTTTAACTCCTACATACTATATTATTGCCTACCTATTTTTTTTAAATATCAGTTAGATGAAAGATATCCTCGTCAAAATTATAATAGAACTTAATACTCCTTGGATTCGACCTTTGGGGTTTTACCCAGCGCTTATTAAGTCAATTCACGGAGTCCATTTGTCTTTTTTGTTGTCGTGGTTGTTGGCAATAACATCTTCCAGTAGTTTGGTGAAAAGGAAATCTTGGTGATTCATTTCATTAAAACTGAAAGGGATATTTCCCCCACCCCTTTTACTATATTTTGAATTATGTAATATTAGAGTCACTAGAATTATATATATATATATATATATATATGTACTACTAAGTTTTTTTCACGAGTTTTTATAGCTGCAAAATCAGCGTCACTATGCAAATAACTGTGCCCACGTAATAAAAACATTTAGTCTCTTTTGATTCAATTTGTATGCCTTCACTCTGAATCAACGTCAGTATATTTTAATTCTGTCCTATACATCAATCTGAATACATCAAGTGTTTCAGAAAAGCCTTTGGATATAATTAAATGTTACACGATGATGACTTTTCTTTTAAACCCATGATTCTTAAGTCTTGGTCCTTGAATAATTCTTAATAGCAGTCACGGTTATTATAAACTTGTATATCAGTGTGTTTGTACGTTTAAAAATTCCCTATGAAGAACTTCTTTGAAGTATTTTCGTTTCAAATCAAGTAATTAAATCGTAGAAAATAGCACTTTTATTCACATCATGTAGAAATGGAATTCTAAAAGGTTATACGTTTGAAGAGCTATATTTGTTTAAATGCTGTACGTATGCTGTGTTTACTCTTGTTTTCTTGATGTAACCTCAAAGATTTAATCATATTTAAATGTACCAATTTAAAAAAATAGCATATATGGATTGCTGTTTTTTTTAAACTAGTAAACACGAATGTTGTGTTGTGGGTACAGTCTACTGGAATTTGTGAATAATTTTTCAGCGAAGGAATAAAATATTTATCACATATTTAAGCACATATACAGTATTGAAATTTTAAGAGGGTATTTTTAATTGAAGTAAAAGAATTTATCAAATGTAATTGCAGTTAGCAAGATGGAAAGATGTATTTGATTGTTTTTCGGGAAGTGTGGTGGCTCTGGTTATTTATTATTTCTGTAATTTATGAAAATTGTCTTTTTTCTCTCTATTTTTATTATTTTATTTCCCAAGATTAGAAAAATATATTCTGCTATGTTTTATTGCCAAAAAGTACCATATTCACAGAAAGAAAAATACATTGTAATTTTTTAGTATGCTGTCATGACAAAAACTTTCATATTTTCTGTTTACTTACTTTATAGTTTATAAATTTAGTTGAGGGGGCAAAATGTTTGCATTTTGAATCAAATGTTCGAATTTTCTGATCTAATCAAATTGAAATATTTATGTATTGAAAATGCTTGAAATACACATTGAAATAGATTTTATTACTTTTGTGTATTTGACTTTTTGATATTCAGTCCGTCAACTTCTTGGAAGTCTGTGAATATCGATCAATTGGTTCTCGCTGTAAGTATTTTCGCTGCGAAACATGAAATTAAAACAAATACTCCTCTTTTGAATTTGTTAGCAACAGAATTTTAAAGAAATTGTTTGCTTCTGGAGTAAAAATAGAACGATTTTCTCCTCATTAGAATAGCGTAATTAATTGAAACTTGAGGTGTGTTCTTAGATTTCTCTCTTTTTTTCCTTCCTCCTCCTTCGGTAAGGATTTAAAGAAAATAAAGCGTACACACCAAGAAGTAACTTTTTTATTGCTATTGTTTCCTGTAAAGTTGTTTTTTCTTTCTCGAACCAATTTAGGGTTCTTGTAAACAAGGCTAATCTTCCTTCCTTTTCGTTTGATTAAATTCGAAAGCAGACAACATCATGTATTAAATCTCATCGCTTTAGGGATTTATTTCACCGAACGAACAATTTCAAATGACTTTGGTGCTGAATCTTTTGTCCCGCCCCCCCCCGCGCACGTCATGTTAGAATAATAGGGTAATATGAATACTTGCTTTCTTATGAGCCAGTGTTTAATGAGGTTATTTTAAAAAGCTTCTACTATAGCCTCGTGTTTTTCTTTCTCTTGTGCTCTTTTGTTTAATAAATTCTGAATACTTTTTACTGCTACCTATTTAATCGAAATCGCTATGATTACCCCCCCCCCTCCCTCTCTTCTTTATGCCAAATTAAATTTATCGCAAAACTGGAGGTGGAGTCCAATTTTGACATGTATTAAAAATTAATGTATTTTCAAATAGTGGGCTAAAAAATAATTATTCGCTCTTAATCTTTTCATATCGGTGGGGAAAGTTAAGGGCCTTCCGGGTTTGTTATCAGAAAATATCTTTGTTTTGAAGTCGGTTGTTCATTTTTCATTTCGTATTCATTATTGTTTTAAGTTTTGCTTGAAA
>BMAV01025182.1:55191-71307 GCA_019973955.1 Trichonephila inaurata madagascariensis | reverse complement strand
TGCGATCTTAACTATCTTATATGTGATCTATTTATTACAGCTATAACTTTCCAATTTCTGACTCCTCTGAAGTAACATCATAGACGCCCAAAGAAGCCCTCTGCATTGTAGCTTTTAGATGAATGAATATTGCTTTATTTGTGAGGTTTTTTCTTTCGAGATATATGCATATACTTTCCCAAGAATGGCATGATCATTCCTTAAACCTGGCATTAATTTTGGGAGAAAATTTGATGCATTTTCAAAGTATATCTGCTGTAATAACATTTTTTAGATTAAATTTTCGTCTACAAAATCTTACTAAAATTATAAAATATTTTATTTAATGCTTTTGCCACAATTGCAGTTTTTGTTTTGTTTATTTTATTTTTCTTTCTTTTTTTATTAAAAGTTCTATTTTTTTAGCTGGTGCGCTTAAATGATCAAACACACATCATAAATTATATTATATATTTTATGAACTTGATATTAAACTGTTCATTATACAGTAATATATAATTGTAAATATCAAAATATTTTATATTTTATGCTTTATTTTAATTGTTTATCCGAGCTTCTTTTGTATATGCTTACTTTTAAAATGTATTAAACATGCGTAAAGTGTATTTAGTCTCTCTTAATTTTGTGTCATTCTTCAAGTAGGTTAGTTGATTTTATTCCGGTATTGTTTTGCATTCTACAATTTCAGTCTATAATATTTTTATTATCTTGAATGATAATTCTTATGCTTTAGCCCTCTTTTCAATTTCATTCGATTTATTTTATTTTTAAATTCAAAAGTGCCTCAGTTTGTTTTTTTAATCGAAAGTAGCTTAAGAAGTATTCAATAAGCTTTATTTACTCTAGGGCATATAGCATTATCAGCAGAATTGAGTAAGGTTCGGTATCGACCCTGTTTACCAAAAAATTTTGGAATTTTGTTTTATAAAGCTGGCCTTTTGCCAGTAGCTTGCACATAAAAGTGTAAAAACACATTTCTTTGAAATTAAGGACTAATCGCATGCATGCTAGCATAGGATAGAAAACTTTCAGGAATTTCTGTTTTTTTTTACTGTCGTTTTTATTTATTTTGCATTTATTTAGTTATATTACTAGTCAGTCTTGGAACCTTTTCAAATGTAAACACTATAACTCTGAAAAATTCGTTTTCTTTCTTTCTCCATCAATTTCCTTTCAAATTCTTTCTCGAATTTCATCGTAGTCCCACTGATGTGTTACGAGTATGTGATGGATTATCTCTCATATAAAATCACTTTAATAAAATAATAAATAAATTAAGAAATCTTGAGATAAGTCATACACAATTTGTAATGATGTTCTGGAGTTTTTGTAGAATTTATATCGTAACCATTAAAAAGACCAAGACAAACTTTGTTCAACAACAGAGGTAGTCAGCGTAGATAACTTAATTATTGTTTTATGTCTCAATTGTGTGTTAAATGTGTAAAGTTATTTATAACTAAATTTCGGGGAAATTTCGTGTTTCGGATAATTCAAAACCAACTCATTTACTATTTTCTTTCTGGTAATCCTTATATCTAAAATAATATATATTTTACACAGAGATACGGAAAAGCCTCTTCAACTTCCTTTGCCGCATACTTGAGAAAATTCTTTTTCTTAAAATACAATTATGCAGTATTTTTGAATATTTGTTGTAAACTTGCTTTATTTTAAATTAATAAGTTATCAGCTGAAGTAAAACGAGCTTACATTATTCTGGCATTCGATTAGGTTCGGAGACCCAAATTTTTTTCTTAATTAGATTTTCGGAAGAATTTTATTGTTTTAAAGAACATAAATCGCTTTAAAGGGTCATAATTATTAAATTAATAACATGTATCACACACACACACACACATCCCTTGTTTGTGAAAAAAATATTCTTTTAAAATTTTAGCAAAATTTTCATTAAGAAAAACAGCCTAAATAAAAGTACATTGGACATAATATAATTTTAAGTTCATTGATATATTTCTTGATCCATATGAAGTGTGACAACCGCACGATAAAAAATATTTTAAGGAGTAAATGTTTTATAAGAATTTAAATTTGACGTTAATGATTTTTCATCAAAATTGCTTTATATTCTAATCTAAAAATGGCTGTATAATATGATTTTATGCTTAAAACATTCTAGAACAAAAATAGACATTAAGTCGATCGTGATCGATCGGTGGACCGCCAAGACATTTTGGGGTGACCGTGCATACTAAAAGAAACATATTTATTGAACACCGACGCTGGAAAATCGGCTTTTCACAATCGATGCAAATGATTCGATAAATGTGTAGAAGACATGTGCCTTCCTTAGAAGCACTCGATGACGTTTAACACGTTCACTGATGCTGAACAGGGGAAAAAAAACTATCACTGCGATGCCAGCCGAATAAATAAATTCTTCCCACACGCCAACTGAAGGGAAGAGCAAATGTAGATGGTTAGCTCTTCCCGCGATTACACGGGATTGGCAACTGAGACATCAACAGACATCCCGCGCTTCCACGGATTTGAGTTCTCATAATCATGTCATGTTTCGTGATAGCATAAGACTCGGCAGCGAACAAATTAACGTCATTTTCCAATTCATCAGTTCACGTATGTTCCCTGTTCGTCACATTGAATACGTCCACGATCTAGCAGTGATGGCTCATAGGTTGTACAAGCATTCAACGTGACAATTTTATATTACTTGTGTTTTTGTAGTAAAAACAGGGAACTGACATATTTTAAAAGAGGGGTGCAATGTCGAAAAAAAAAAGAAAACATACAATTAAGAAAAGGAAACATACAATTTTATTGCAGAAGAGCCACACCTACGCCACTGGGTGGACCACAACATCTTAAAAGTTAGAAGTAACCCGTACCCAGGAAAAATCCACCCACTCCTGCTCTAAAGAAATCATAACATAAATGTTAACAAATTTCTTTGAATTTTATTGCATTGTTTTGGACATATCCCATTTTTCGTACCCAAATTATCCTGAAAATTTCATTTTTCAAAAAATGCATCTACACTGTTAAAATCCGTGGGTAAATAAACGTATCTGTCTATCTATGTTCTCATGAACCGCATGGCGCAGAAACTCGCCAAAGGTACCAAAAGATTGAGAATAATCCGAGGAAGCTGTTTTTTGACCATTTATATTCCGATATTGCAATTACTTAAAAAGATATTAATTAAAAACGTTTAAAAACTGGTTTTTGGAGCCAACTTTGATTTGACTGCATTGTGTTGTAGCAGAGTTATTGTTACAACAATGACAAAAGTTGGCGTCGAAAATCAGTTTTCAGCCAAACTGGCCAAATCCGGTCTGCATTGTTACAACACTGCAGACAAATCGTGCTCTTTAAGGCTTGTAATTTATATCATTTTAACTAATTGTAGTTCCGGATTTTAAATGGTCAATATGAATTCCGTGGATCATTTTCCATCTTTTGTACTTTCTGCATTTCTGCGCTTAGCGGTTTGTGAGAAGATAATCTGACAAAGAAAGCTACGTCTGTGTACCCAAGGATTTAAAAACAATCAAACATCCAGAAATAAGCAGTCTTTTCAATAGCTAGCTGTAAGAATTTTTTTATTTATTATTTAATGAAGAGAGATATAAATTAATATTTTTTAAGAAAACTAAAGCAATATTGCTTTTTATTATTTATTATTAAATTAATTATTCAATAATAAATTCGTACATTGTCTGTTTTCTTGTGAATAAAAGTTGGTAAGCTTTGTAAATTATTAATCGAGAATGCAAATTTGAAAAAAAGAAAGATCTTAGCTCTGAGAGGGAAAAAAGGAATTTTGTACTTGAAAATGCCTCTGCAACCCCGGGTTGAATGGAGGAAAAAGAAAAAAATGGAAAAAAACAAACTTTGACAAAGAAAGGAAGTGGAAGAAATTTCTGAAAAGGGAATTTTTATGACATAAACATAGAAATTACTCATATCGCGCGTAACACATACCCAGAAGTACTGGCGTCCAGAGAGAGATAAGGAATATTTCCATGGGGATAAAGTTATACCCACGGAAAAAGCCCGTGCAACGCCGGGCTAAGTGGAGAAGGAACACACCCATCCGACGGGGCAAAGAGGGGAAAGAAACTTCGAAAAAGAGAATTTTAATGACATTAATATAGAAATCCCACGGACACCAGGATGTGCTGACACTAAGAGGGGGAAGGGGAAATTTTCAAGGCAAAAAGCTTACGCTTGGAGAAGCCCGTGCAACGCCGGGCCATGCAGCTAGTTTTAATAATAATCCTACAAGTTATATAAAGTTAATATTAGAAAAACAGCTTAAAATTCTCCCATTTTTAGATATTATTCCTAGTTTCTCAATATTTATATTTCTCTTTTTCTGGTGACCCTAACATCTAACACTTAAATACCACCTTTTCCACATAGTGGGATACCTTAAATGGAAGAGGGAGGGCTATATCTTATAGTGAGCTTAGGTTATATCTAAAAAAAATCATAATTATTTAAAGAATAAAACGTTGTTGAAAAGCAAAATCTATACCTACAACTTACAGAAATGGTTAGTACAGAGATGTGTTAAACTTTCTCATCGAATCTAATGCGGTATAAGTTAGTACAATTAAAAAAGACGGAGTTAATCTATTAACATGTTTAATTTAGGATACATTGTTGTAATCCTCAAACGAAGTGTCCTTGAAAATAACTGAAGGCTTTGTTTTCCAAAGTTACGTATTTGATAGTAATTCCAAGATATCGTTTTAGCATCGGAAATAAAGTTAGTGAATATTCTTAATTTTTATTTTTCTCCAATTATTTGTGGAAAAGATACGCTAATATGTAATTTAGTATGAATACTTCTGGTAATTGATTTACTTTGTGTTTTTTTATTTAAGGGACTGTGTTTTGAATCTATATACTTGAACTTCTAATATCACATTTTGAAAACATTCCTTTCTTTTACTTGTGAATTCCAAAGCTAAATCAAGTTAGTTTTGTATTACATAAGTTATTCTATTTAACACAATTTCTAGGAATGTTTCCTTACATTTGTACTGTTTTTTTTTCTTCCTATCTCTGTCTTTTAATGGATTAACCAAATAATTTTTTTTTTTTCATTATCAGTTCTTTAAGTGATTCTACTATCCTTCGTTTTAAATAAAATTCTTAAACAAGACACTGTGATTCATGATAAGATCCAAATAAAGGCAGTTGTTCCGGCAAAAAATGTTAATGAAGTTAAAATTTGGTGAATCTTCGCTTCTCTGCTTTTCGGTAAAACGAAATTAAAGTTATATCGTAATTCAGTAGGACTATTACCATGCATCTTAATAATATTAATCTTTGAAATGCTTTGGTCTCTGCTGAACGAGAATAGCTTATATACTAAGTTACTAAATAGTTTTTAACTGTGAATGAAGAATCTAAAACTTAAAAATCTTAACTATTAAAAATAAGAATTGTAATTAAAGTATCCGATTACGTTCGGAACTGGGATTTTAAAAAAGCGCATAAATGGATAATTTTCATGATATTTAGTGTCACTTAGATTAGAATACATGTATAAAATGGTTTTAAGGACATTTTGACAAAAAAAATTTATTTAAATACAATATTTTGGCAAAAAATTAACTTAGAATAACCTTTTTTCAAAACGTTCTCCTTCTTCAAAAAATGTTTCTATAATAATAAGGTTTTGCTTATATAAAGTAAAGACTTCTCCAGAGAGTATTAAGCAGGATTTTTGAAAAATTCATATTATTTTCAGAGTTACCACCCATTGAAATAATTATCGGCATTTTTTTCTTTAAATTTATTTCCTATGTTGTAGTAAAATATGGATGAATCCACTTCTGAGTTATGTATTTCAAAAATTCTAGAGTTAAACCTCTGTACAGAGGTCTGAGCTACATACAGGCAAAGTATTATTATAATAGAAGCATTTCCTATAAAAGGAGAATGTTTTGAAAATGGGTCATTCTGTGTTCATTTTTTGTCAAAATATTGTACTTAAATAATTTTTTTATTGTAATACTATTCTCTTAATCCAATTTTATATACATTTTCTAATCTAAGTGACACTAAGTATCACAAATATTATCCATTTTTACGCTTTTGCAAAATCACGGTTCCGAACGTAGTCGGATACCTTAAAAACTTCTATTAATGAACTTCTCGGTAAATCCCAACCTTTCATTATGGCTTAAAAGTTGTAGATGCATTTTAAATGAAAATTTTTGTCAGTATCGATCTAGTAACCACATTGATTTTGTTTTTTCCTTTTCATTACCTGCTAAATCGCAATATTTCTTGCCCCCACTCCATTAGTGATATGCATGAGTGATAGAGACCACTTATTTAATCATTCTATCCGTAATTTGATTTTGGGCTGCACGAACAGAAGTACGTCAATAAGTTAATTTAGCTGTTGTCGCTGTTTAAGTTATTGCATTAACGATTAATGCAATAATTTAGCTATTCCATTAAGATTTAACACAATTTAGGAGTGAAAAGGCTTTTATGAAAGCCGTGCTCCAAGAATATTATAAAAGCTTTAGTTCTTAAAAACTGTTCTTGAAGAAATTTCTATACGTTACAACTTCGCACTAGTAGAAAAACTAAAATGGCTTGAAGACTTCTATATATTCTTTATCCCACCCGTGTGAAAATGTGCCTAACATAGTATATTATATCACGTTTTCTCATCAATCTGTATATAATTGATATCTAAACATGTAAGGAACTTTAATAATTCTGGTATGATTGTCATCTAGAATACTTGCAATATTCCTGATCTATTTGCGATTTTAATTTAGTTTTATCCAATTTGTTAGTGTTCGTTTGAAAATTTATGTAATTGGTCATTAAAATTTTATTTCTATGAAGAAAGAATTTGCCCATGCAGTAAACAATTCATGTTACTTTCCTTGATACATTACGTATATAATAATAAGAGAAAATATTTGAGAGATTACGATTTGCATACAAGGGATAAATTATCATCCTCAAATATTTAAGGATGATTTTCTTCAAGGTGATTATAATTAAAGTTTATTAGGGAAGTTATTATTAACTGGGAAAAAATACGGTAGATATAATATATATATATAAAATATATCCAAATGAAAATAATAAAAAAAAGTAAATAACCTTTTCGAGAGAAAGTCGACTCGTTAGCTTAGAGGTAGCGTGTCCTCCTCGTAAATGCAAAGTTGTGAGTTCGATCCCGGTTGGAGTCGATAGATTTTCTGGATGCGAAAATCGTAGGCATGCATTAGTCATATGATTATGTGGCGTGTAAAAGATCCCTTGAGTTTCAATTTGGCTCTGGTACTCTCGGCGAAATTGAATCACGGCAATATATAGCTCCCACAAGACCTTAAATTGAATAAATTCCAACTTCAAAAATATATGATAGAAAGAGACGCCGCTAGATGGTGCCACCAATGAATGGGCGCTAACACTTGGAGACTTTCCGTGTCTGCAAAGGCTTAGCTGGCAAAATGCAGGTCATTTAAAAAAATATTCTGGAAATTTCATAATAGGAAATATATTTTTGATGCATTTTGTCTGTTTGTAAAATAATTGCAACTTAACGTTAAAGGTTACAAATGATTTCGTTCCGCTTGTGTAAAAATAAATTGAGTTCGAAGCATCCCTTAAGCGTTCTAAATTCGTATTAAAAAATATGTTCTTAAATTATTGGTTAACACTTATATCTTTGCTGTCTGCAGTCTTGATAAAAGGTAGGCAGAGTAGCAAACTAAGAGTACATTTAAGTAATTTTAAATCAGGAGAAGAGGGACTTGTGTATTCTGTATCTCTAACCCAGGGGTGGATGGACTTTTCCAGGATACACACACACACACAGGCTACTTCTAATGTTTTTAAAGAGTTGCGGTCTACTCAGTGGCGTAGGTGTGGCCATTCTGTATTAAAATTGTGTGTTTTAACACTTGTTTTCTACATTGTACCCCCTTTTTTTAAATATGACAATTTTTACTACAAAAACAGAATTAAAACAAAATTGTCAAGTTGAATGCTTGAATAACTACGGAGTGTCTACTAGACCTTGGAGCCTGAATGTATTCAGTGCAGTTAGCAGAGAACATTACACGAACGGATGAATCTGAAATCGACGTTCGCAGCCGTTTCCCTTGCCATCGCGGGACATGACATCAACTTGAGAACGCAATCCCGTGAAAGCGCGGGGGTGTATGATGATGTCTTAATAGCCAATCCCATGGTATCGTGGAAAGAGCTGATCATCAACATTTATTCTCCCCTTCAATCGGTGGGCGTAGAAAAATTCATTTCTTCGGGTGGCACCGCAGTGATCGCTTTTTTCCCCTACAGCGGCAATGAAAGAGTCTTCGTTTGTTTCCAATGAAGGCACATGTGTCAACTACACATTTATTGAATCATTTGCTTAAGTAAACACAGTCACATTGATTGCGAAAAGCCGATTCTCCAGTCCAGCTAACGTTGGTGTTCCATAAATGTGTTTCTTTTAGTATGCACGCCTTAGATCTTAGTAAAGGCAGTCACCCCAAAATGTCTTGGTGGTCCACAGGTCGATCGCGATCGACTGAATGCCCATCCCTGCTCTAACCTTTTTCTACGAGAGGAAAAAAATTCTGCATCCTCTCCGATCAAGTACCTAGCAATCAAGAGCTAGATTTATTTCTTTTCTACATTTAAATATAAAGAAAACTAGGGCAGATGTAATAGACAAAATATATTCACATATTCAAGTGAAGGGAAATATTATTTTTAGAAATTATACTTAAGAAATTACATTAAAAGTTTCTACCTCTCTCAGCAAGTATAAGCTTTTATGATATTTTCTTTCTTGTAATGACGAATAAATCTGTCAAAATATGTGCTTCAATCCTTTAATGTGAAATGAAATAAGACGCGTGTTTTGAAACAAAGTATTTGCAATTATGATTTAGAGAATGTATACATGGTATATATTCACATGTGTACTGTTAAAATAGTAATATATATTTATTTAAATTTCGATGTACAAAAATTCAAGTCCATTAAGTTAAACTTGCCAGTTCTGTTTTTAAAAGACATTTTATTTGAACTGAAAAGGATTCATTTGATGTTAATTCTATGTTGTCAAATATGTTTAAATAAAGAAAGGAATTCTTTTAATATATTTTTCCTTTACCCCACACGCATCAGCAATTTATGCATAGTAGGAAGTGGGACATATTTTAAAAGATAGTTAAAAAAATTTATTTTAATCTTCGCTCCTTTGTTTGTTTAGTGCATGTCACTGTCGTACGATATACCTTGGCTGTGATGAAATTTCTTTCCATAAAGTTTAATTTTTGATGCAATTACTTTCAGAGTATTTTTTAAAGGTTGGTTTGTTATTATCAGTCCAAGTTTCTCCGTTCTTTCGGCTCCTTGTTGCTCGGGCCTTATTGTTTCGTGATGAAGTTCTTGTTTGCTTTGAAAGATAAACAAACGCAATTTTTCCACTCTTCTAGTTCTTCCTTTGGCAAATAGAAAACCAATATCCTTAAAGTATATTGAATCGAAACTAGTTAAAGGTTTTTCGCAGTTTCTTTGTAGCCTTTCCGACTTTGTTTAAAAGTTGAAAGTTTTCATCTTTTCATTTTGGCCGTTGCTTTCCTCAACAAAGCGATTTTCTTTTATCTTTCTCGTCTATTCTACACATAAATACTCTTGAGACTTAAATATAAAAATTGGCATTTGGTCTTCAAATGTATTTTGAATTTTTGCATGCATTATGCTGGGGAAAAAATTTTGCACCTTAAATAATTAAATTCTTATGTCCTTTTATAACTGTTTTTAAAGTTAAACTTTCACAGACTGCGCTGTAGTCTGTAAATTATATCGATATGTTGTTGCTATAGAGGGAGACTATTATTTTTAGCTATTGATTGTCTCGCATTTACTTTTTGACCTATTTAAGTGTCATTAAATGCAATCTATCATTGTATCGATTAATCTATGTATGACATTTATGAATAATTTCTTGTTTCCATCTTATTTTACTTTCTTTTCGTTTCATTGCATTTTTGTTTGTATGACGCAAATGAAATTTTATTGAGATTTGTAATTTTAAAATTTTAGAAAAAAGTTTTATTTACGTATAAATATTTTTATGGTGTTGGTAATACATCAATACTGCTCAAAAAATAAACTTCCTGTGTCGTCTGGTTTCTTTTCCTTCGACTGTTCCATTTGGAATCTCGAAGGAATATGTTTCATTTTTTATTTGGAATTGTTTCGGTTTTCGGTAGACTTCCATTGTTATATTTTAACAAGCTAGAATAATAAGCTTTGTGGTTTGTTTCATTAATTATACAATTTTCTGTGGCTCACTTTTTTCATACAAGAATTCAAATTTTCACTGAGTTAAACCACATACCAATATTTTTTAGAATATGTATTTTGTTCATTTATTAGTATCAATGTAGAGAGGGGAAGTTGGATTTACACCATTTTCTATTGTTCCAAACATTCGCGGGTTCGAGTCTTGGTGCCACTGAAGACCCACTGTGCAGAGGGGGTTGTTGCACGTTAAATCTGTCGATCTCAAAGTCCCCCCCCCCTTTGGCGTGGTGTTGTAGTTTAAGGACACCAGCTCATGTGTCGTCCTCATCATTTGATCGTGTTTCAGAATTACGTGGTCCATCGCCAATGACCATTATGTTGCTATATAGTGCGACGTTAAAGCTCTCTTCGGTTAATGTTATAGAATAGGACCCGAATTTAGAACATTTTTTCAGGTATAAAAGAAATGAAAAATGAATATGATATTCTGGCTTCAATATCCTTTAGAGAGTGTCATACTTCCCATTTTAAACTGAGTGAGATTAATTTTTTCTGGTATAAAATGTGCTTTGCGTTTTTTCTCCTATACTGTAATGTTAAATGAGCTATGCCTTCACGTATTAAAACGAAAAAGAAAGTATTCATGAAATATTTTAAAATTTTTGAAAACACTATATTGTTAACAGATGTATGAGTTATAATATTCCAAATTTCCATGGAAAAAATTGAGGCATTTCCCTGTCTGAAAATGGGCTTCGCGTTTAGATCAAGCTCTCGTACTTTTACCAAAGACAGCTTTAAAATGACTCTCACTCACTCCGTCCTCAATGCTGTTTTGTTAATAAAAAAAAAAAACGTCTCATACTATGATCAATTTTGAATTCCGCAATGTTTTCAGTTATGTCATTCAAGAAACAGTTATATTTATAGAAGTATATTTTTGATATTCGTAATATGTGTGGATGCCATATTATGATTATTTTGCCAGAAATATTTTAATTATCCTTGTTGACATTTTGGATATTTGTACTGATTTAAATGGTATTTTAGTTTTCTTTTGAAATATTTATTTCATCATTTTGCTATTTACTCTTTGACTCTGCTATGTAAGTTTAAATAGATGTACTAAAGCTTAACTCAAAATTTATTTAGTTGCAAAAATATTATTTAAAAAAAAAAGAGAACGACGTATTCTAATTTACAATAAACTGATATTGTCTGAATAACCATACAAACTATTTGAAGTTAGGAATGTTAATGTTGGCAATCATCAGAGGTTCAGTGGTTGTATTGAACAATAACAGAGGGGACTATATCAGTATTACAAAATTATTTTTCTTGAAAGATCAGATTTTTTTTTTAATTCTTAAACTTTAAAAAACTTTTTTTATTGTTTTAGTTTTCATGTAAGTATATGCTTATGTATTTAATATTTAATTTCTGTAAAATTTAGATCAAATTTGCATTTGTAAATTCTTGTATTTTCTTTTCAGAAGAAATATCTGGGATTTTTGTGAAGAGTATTGCTAAAGGAAGTGCAGCTGATATGTGTGGTAAAATTCGAGTAAATGATCAAATTATCGAGGTAATTTTTTAAAATTCATAAGGTTTTTGCAAATTTTTTTACTAAAATATGCATTAAAGAGCTTTTACAAAGTTTGGTGTATTTGTCAAGAGTAACATATATTAAGAATTTACACCAAGCTGTTTTAAATGTATATAATCTTCTATAATTATCTTTCTAACAGCGAAAATGTATGATTATAATTTTCTTCAATAACTACGGGCAAGGAAAATGTTAATTTCGGCGGTAGCCAGACATTAAAAAACATCCCATCAACGGCGAATGTGGGTCAAATAAACATTCTTTTGTATTAATTTTTGCTGATTTTTCTGAAAACTCCGGTTCTGGTCCGATCACCGTAGTTAAGCATCATCGGGTGTGGTCAGTTCTTGGGAGGGTGACCCCCTGGGAACATCGCGTACCGTTGGCATCTTTTATATATATACCAATGCAGTGGCATAGGTGATAGCGCACCTGCATTCGTGTGGTAGGTCAGGGTTTGAGTCGCGCAATCGACTTGTTGTTTTGAAGCTCAGTGGCTGAGTGGTAATGCATTGTGCTTCCACACCACTGGTCCGAGTTTCAAACCCCGGGCTGGGCAACGTCGACTCAGCCTTTCATCCTTTCACTGGGTAGAAAAATAAGTACCAAGCTTTCTTGGGAACTTAACACTGGGGATTTCGCGCCAGACTGACTGCCTGACCGAAACATCTGCTCATGCACCTCAGGGCCCAAAGTCACGTATACTGAGATGGGCACAGTAAACCTTGACACTTATGGGTTGTTGCGCCTCTGATTTAAGTTAATGTAGGCTTTGTTTAAAAATAACATATTATTATTTTTAAAAAAACGTAATGGTTATATCCTTACTAAAGATTAAATCCAACATAGTATGGTGTAATTTCTTTTTATTATTGTGTATAGTCAAATACTTATAAAATTAATATTTGAATGATTATTAAAATATTTTAACCATTCTTATATTGGCCTAACCGTATACTTACTTATTGGGGCTCACGAGTTTGCTTGTGTTAGCCAAGTGGTCATTGTCGCGAACACTTAACCTGTGCTGTTATCCGTCGAATCGCGAGTTCGAGTCTTAAGGACTACTAAGGGCTCATTAGGTAGATTTGCTGATGCACGTTAAATGTATCTCGAGGCGTGAAGGCCTTGTGTTGGCATGATATTCAAGTCTGGAGAGTGGTGCCAGTTCAGATGTGGTCCTCATTACTTGTTCATGGTTCAATATTATGAGGTCCGTCACCAGAAGGGGCGGGGCGGCTCTAGGGCCGGACAAACCGAACCCCTGCCCAGGGCGTCAAATTTTAAGGCTGTCTTCGGTTAATGTTAAAGAATAGGGTCCGAATTAGGTATATTTTTTTCAGATATAAAAAAAATGAAAAATTAATATTACATCCTGGTTTCACTATCCCTTAGAGAAGAATATATTTTATCATACTTTACATTTTTGACCGAGTTGAGCCATTTTTTTTCTGGCATAAAATGTTTTTCGCGTTTTTTCTCCTGTATCGTAATGTTAAATGAGCTGTCCTTTCACGTGTTAAAAGGAAAAAAATAATATTCACTGAATATGTTGAAATTTTAGAAAAGCTATATTGTTAACAGATGTATGAGTTATAATGTTGCCAATTTTCATGAAAATTGAGATATTTTTCTGTCTGAAAATGTGCTCAGCGTTTAGTTCAAGCTCTCGTACTTTTGCCGAAAACAGCCTTAAGGGCGGCATTCGGATCGAACTTGAGAAATATTTTTTTTTATAAAAATTTTTTTTATCTTTCTCGAAATATTATTGGGCGGAATTTGGTATTTTATTTAAGTATCTTATTTCCTTGTTTTGTATTCTGTACCTTTAATCAGTGTCGGTTTATCCGTTGGGCACTTGGGGCGGGCGTCCAGGGGCCCGGTTAAGCTGGACTTAACCAGATTTTCTGGTAATAAATTTCGATCCGCCAGTGTGAAAGGGACCCGTAGATCTTCTGCGCTCAGGGCCCGAGTTTCTGTTGAAACTTGAATTCGAGGCGGGAGTACATGTTAAATCATTAAATTTGTTTACACATCTTTCATTAGTAACTTTCTCCCCAGCGCCCGGAGTGGGGTCACAACGGACATTCTTTTTACCCATACGATGTTCGGTTTCAGCTATCCAAAAGGGGACAGGGGTAATTGGAATTTTCGGTTGATAGAGAAGCACATGAGATACTCTTTATTTTAGTCTCGAGTGTAGTTTCTATGTTAAAATAAACGTTTGTGATCCCCACCATCAGTCGACTCTTTTTCGAAGAAATTAGCCTGCTGAAATGGGTGATTCCTTCTCTTACATTTTACTCATTCCAAATAATAACATATAGTTATGTTCTTAATTTTGAATTATTTTGTATTTTTAGGACTTAAAATAATACATATAATTGTTATGCTCCCTTTTCTTTTGTAAAAATTATTCTGTAGGTGTCTATCTATGTGAACTATTCATTTTTTTTAATTATAATTGTTTGCTTTAGAGAGAGGGGCGGCATTTTCCATTCTTGTTCGGAGCGGCAAAACTACTAGAGCCGCCCCTGTCACCAGTATCCCTTATGTAGCTTCAAAGTGAAACATTAATAAACAATTAAAGAGTTTGATGTATTTATTTTTAAGCAAATAAAATTAAGATTATAGTATATGAGGAAGAATTGTGCACAATACTGAAATTTCTTTTCAATATTAAACTAGCAGATTTTTCTAATTTGATTTTTCCATGAAACTTTTAGTTCTTCCCTACATTGTGTCATACAAAAGGTTATCTTGACTTGTTGGTTTCTAGGAAAACATAGATCATGTAAACTTCTATACCTTTCATTCAAAGAATGTAAATCCTTTGTGTTTGAAAATAAAAAGATATACGGGAAGAAAAAGGAATCCTTCGGGAATGCAAAGCCCGAAATATATGTATTCCAAGATATTCGGAAGTTGAAACATTTGCGCCGATATACGTGAAATGTCATTGATCCCTAGTGGTTCAAATGTATGAATATTTTTACCATCGGAAAAAATATCATTCAACTCATGATAATGTATGAAAAAGAATATGTTAGAAACTGGGCTGGTGTGTAAAACTTTTAGGAAACTTAGAAAGCATTTTCTGAAATGAAATTCATAGGCATGTTTATGTTATATAACTTGAATTTCAGTATGTAAATTTTTATTTGTAAGGCTGACTGTGTTTATCAACCCATATCCTGTGTCCGTATTCAATTGAGTCATTTTCTTTTCCTAAGATCTAAACAATCTTTTTTCTTAAATATATATATATATGTTTGGCAAACTTTTGTACTGAATAGTAACGGTAAAATATTATAGGTGCTTTTATGAAATGAAGTTTGCCTTTCAAAAATATACATCACGAAATTGATCAGAAATATTTTACGAATGCTTTAAACGTTTTTGTTTATTTTTTTTTTTGTGTTTTTATTCTTAGTGTAAAAAAATCTGCTGTAATTAAGCTTTCAGTTAGCAATGGAAGCTGGAAATTCCGGAATTCTGGATCAGTTTTTCTGTTTCTCCCTCTTTATGTTTTTTGATAACATATCGTTTATTGCGCTTTTTTCTCACAACCGAAACATTTTTGTACCCCTTTTTAACTATCCTTTTCTAGTAACTTTTATTTTAAATTTGATTTTTGATTATCAACTCGGATTATCACGTATTATACCATCTACCAATTTCGCCAATTCAAAAATTTTTAACTAATGCTGTGACGGTATTTGTTGTTTTGTAACATGCAGAGGAACGGTTTTCCAGTATTGGCTGCATATCGCGGCATTTGGGTACGTAATTTGATTAGAACAGTACTAGAAAGTACAAAAATACAGTACGAAAGTACTAGAAATTTTTATAGGATTTTATTTCAATAAATTATATTTTCTTGCCCTGTACAAATATCGTACATTTTTCTGTTTCCGTACTGGAGGATTTTGTATATTGTTTCGTAATAACTTAAACTTGCAAAAAAAAAATTTTAAAAATTGCTTTTGTAAATGTTAGTATTCGAGATCTGCTATTTTGGCTGCATTTTCTGTCAGTCTTTGAGATTTAATACTTTTTTACACATTTTACAGAAAATTAAATTTATCCTATTGTTTTAAATTTGGTTCAAGTGTAGTATAGGGGGTCACTTCGGATTTGACCATTTTTCTTCGGATTTGGCGATTTTTATCTAAATGTCATGGTGAGATATCGAATTCATTCTAAAATAACAAATA